>CM017440.1:4334117-4387455 GCA_007726485.1 Eragrostis curvula | reverse complement strand
TGCTTGCGTTAGTCCCAAACATCGCTCCACACTTCTTGAAACAATATCGTTAGTGATTTGGAACAAGAATTGCGGGTGAGATGGAACAAATTTTATGACATAAAATAAATCATTTACATATGCTTGAAACAAATTGTTTGACAAGCCCGGAACAAATAACCCATTCACATGGAACAAATTGTTTGGAAAGCTGAAACAAATAAGTCATATTAGTGGAACAAACTATTTTATGACATGAAATAAATGACGTACATGCTTGGAACAAACTGTTTGGGCAGCCCGAACAAATAACTCGTATACACGGAACAAACTATTTAAGGGCATGAAACAACTCATGTACATGCATGCTTGGAAAAAAATTGTTTGGAAAGCCGAAACAAATAAGTCGTATTAGGGAACAAACTATTTAGAGACGTGAAACAAATCATCTACATACGTGGAACAAATTGTTTGGTTAGCCAGAACAAATAACTCATATGCATGAAACAAAGTATTCAAGGGCACGAAACAAATCATCTACATGCTTGGAACATATTGTTTGGGAAACCATAACAAATAAGTTATATACACTACTATTTAGAAACATGAAACCAAATCATCTATGTGCTTCAAACAAAATAAGCTGTATTTGTGGAACAAACTATTTATAGACAAAACAATTCATCTACACTGTTAAAATAAAGTAAGTTGTGACATAATTATTTAAATACAAGGAACAAATCATTTTTGTAAGACCACGTGAGTGTATGCATGCAACAATTATTTATAAATTATCTAGAATATTATTTGTTAGAAAATGAAGGGAGAATGAGAAAACTAGAGAGAGAGCGAGAGAGAGAGAGAGAGAAAACACGAGGATGAGAAAATCCATATGTCTTTTTCAACAAAAAATTTTCTCGTGTGGAACACGGGGATTAACTATGTGGAACAAATCGATATGAATACAGGAACAAATAGTTCTCATGTGGAACATATGGGCCAACAGTGGAACAAATTCATATGCCTACTGGAACAAATATATTTCTCATGTGGAAGACACGGATTAACTATGTGAAAAAAATCGATATGAATACTAGAACAAATAGTTCTAATCTAGAACCTATGGACTAATTAGGACAACTAATTTTCTCATGTTGAAACAAATCCATATGCCTAATTTAGCAACTAATTTTCTAACGTGGAACAAAGAGTATCTTTTGCCTTAAAAACATAAGAAAAGAAAAAAATCGTAAGGAGAAAAAAACGGAAGCCAAAACAATACATCATCTCTACTACTTAAAAAGGCTGAAAGAGATCGTCCAATATTTTTTTCGTTGTTCGTCCTGCCAAGATTTTGAATCTGTGTTGAATTCAGTTTGGCTGAAATTCAAATGTCCGAGTTCTTTTTGTTTGGTGTTATACAAAATGAGTCGCTTTAATTAACAAACCAGGGCGTTGCGCCAGCGGTGGTGCTGTCCGTTTCCTTTTGGGAGGCGCGAGTGCGAATCCTAATCAGTGCAACCTTTTTTTTTTGCGGCTGCCAGAATTTCGTCCATATAATTATAGTTTTCATTGATCCCTATGCTCTGGTTGTTTTTCTTATGTATTGTAAGATGCATATGAAGTTCTAAGATTTCTTCTAATTATAGTTGCATCATGTGAGGTGTAAAATAGCCAAGGAGGCAGTACAGAGCAGACATCATACTGAAAATTATTCAAGCATTTCTGCCCTCCCTTATATGTTAAATATTACAAATGCTGAGCAACCAGGTAAGGTTTAAATTACTATTGTGGCATGTCATAGGTATTCACAATGCCCTATGTCACCGTTTAAAGCTTACCTATGAGATTTTCTGTTTGAGCAGTTTTGTAGGCGCAGTCACTGGTTCTGCCTTCCAGTCAACATGATGCTTCACAAACAGAGCGTGAAGTGCTTGTGGGTGAGTACCTCAAAAATAAAGTGCATCATGTTGTCTTAGGAACTGCAGCCATATGATTCTGTGACATGATCATGACAAGACCCTGTGAATACGCTCTCATTTTTTCTGTTCTCAAATTGTATCAGCTCAGATTTCCATGATATTGGATGAAGCTGGTGAGATGTGTGGCACAGGCTTCATAGATCAGACCTGTCTGGTAATTCCAGATGCCTTCCTATTCTGTCAAACCCATTGGTAAGAATTATAGATCCTAAAAAAGATGGTTTTTTAACATTGCTTGTAAAGGCATAGAATAATATTTGATTCTATCCATTTTTTATTTTTCCATTGAAGGTATTCGTGATAAATGGTAGCACGGTCAAAATTGTTGCCATTACAAAGTAACCGTATGCTTCAGTGCAAAATTCTCTTTTGGCCACTATATTATCTGCAATATTTAGAACTTTTGCAGGGTTGATCAATTGGGTCTGATGCTTTTGCAACCAAATTGGTTCCGATGCCCCTGTGATTTTCCTTGATTTACTTACAAACAAAGATGAAGAGCACTCACTTATTATTTCTCCTTTTGATATGATTTTTTAGCCCAAGGGTTAAGTACCATTATTTACCATGTGTCTAATTGTGTTCCATTATGCGTATGGAAGTTCGGCTAGAAGCCCTCATTTTGACTATTATATGAGAATAGGGTAAAAAACCATTTTGTTTCCTTGAACATGCAGAAGAAAAAACCACTTTTTTTGTGTTCTTATGATGATAAGTATGGTGTTAACTATGTGAATGAGATTTAGATTTTTTCGAAATATTTCATATTTATTGCATTTTGCTTGATACTGTATTCATTATTCGTACATCATACTGTGGGTCAGCTATGTTTTAAACTTTGTGCATCCCATTTAATAACAAATATATATAATGTATAGGGAAAATTGGATTCTTGACACCGAAAGATCTCGGTTTTAGAAATTTACCATCCAAAGATTTTTGTACACTTTAATACCATCGAAAGTTACTCCGTTTAGAAATCTACACTATGTAACGTTTGCCGTGCGCTCACCGTCTTCTCCGTTCAAAACACTTCTATCTTCTTGCCCCACCCAGTCGCCGGCAAGCCTCTGCTCGCGCATCCTGGCCGGGCCGCCGGCGAGCCCCTGCCTGCGCGCGTCCTGGTTGGGCCGCCGCCATCAGCCTTCAACCTCGCCCCACCGCGCGCACGGCTGAGCTTGGCCCGCGCCGCCACGATCCCGATCCATGCTGCCGTCACGATCCCGTGCCATGCTCGATCTGGAGGATTTGTCGTGCAGGAGGAGGGGCGCAAGAACAGGACCGCTCCGCCTGGGGCTACGCGGTGGCGGCGCTCGCGCCCTCGCACGTGGCTTGCCGTGCAGGCTGCCTCCATCCCCACCCTTGCCTCGTAGGCCGCCGCCCCTGCCCCCCTGCTCGCTGCAGCAATTCGAGAACCAGCAGTAGACAACAAGGCCCTCTCCTTTCGTGGCTGCTCCGGATTCCAGTGTCCACAATGAAATCGGAACCAGCAGCCAAATAGAGCCACCGCCACTGAAATGGATATACAATTCCACGGGGCAGTGTTGCTAATTCTCCAAATCGCACCAGCAAGTAGCAAAATTGATGCAGGAGTCAACAAATTAAGCTTCCCCGTGCCAAAATCGAAGCAGAAGGCAACAAATCAAGCATTCGGTCGCCGGCCCTGCTCGTCAACAAAGCCGTCGTCCCAGCTCGCCGCCCCTGCTCGACACGCAAGCCACCGTCTCAGATTGCCGCGCAGGTCATGCAACTCGCCAAGGCAGTCGCCCCTGCTCGCCACGCAGGCTGCCTCTTCAGCTCGCCGTACAGACCCTCGGGGACGAAAGACCAATGGGGGAGCAGTGAGCTGATGAATCAAACGGAGGCGTGAATGATGACTGAGAAATGTGACAGAGTGGTAAATTTCTTAACGGAGAGATCTTTCGTTGGTATTAAAGTGAACTCATGCAGTTCAGTGAGAAATTTCTAACACCGAGATCTTTAGTGTCAAGAACCCAATTTTCTCTAATGTATATTTGTTCTCCTGTAGTTTTGGCAATTCACTCATCATATATCGTCTTATGAAATTTTAATTAGGCTCCTGTAGCAACGCACGGGCAAATAAATAGTTCAATTAATATATAAAAAACAGTGACAGTATCCTGAGGCAAAATGGATAACAAATTCCGTATGTGGACACAGTTACCGCCAGCGGCCACCTCATCCGCCTGTTGGTGCGCGCCTGCCAGCGGGAATCATCTCCCCAGGGTGTGCGAGGGGCGTCGCCCACTCGCGTATGTGAGTGCAATGTTTCCCAGACAAACACCGGCGAGCTAGCACGACATCACGATGCCATTAAATCGCCGTCCACTTTGTAGCCGCAGCCGATCGATGAAGCGGCCTGTCTATCGTCCCGATGGAAAAAAGAAAACTTCCCGTTCCTCCGGCCTGCCGCACCGTGACGCGCTGGCCAGCCTTCGCTAACCTGCTCGCTTCCATGATGTGGCGGCGGCGCGAGCTGGGGCATGGCATGGAGCGAGGCTACCCTATCGCGACTTCGTGCCGTGGCCTGATGTTTCCTTACCCTTTGTACCAACAAACTGCAGCGAAGGGGAAGTTTGTGAGAGGAGGATCCGGCGGACCATCGGTGATTTGCCGGCCGTCAGCTCCGTCCAGACGCCGGCCTGGCTGTTAGATCTCCTTGAACCAGGCACCGGCGTTTGTTCTCGCGTGCTGCCTCCCGGACCTTGGATTTGCACGACCTGCGACGTTGCGCCCATGTGTCCTGCCAGCGGTTCGATCCGTCCCGTGCGGCTAGGATCGGGGCAGTTGACTAGTCGTTGGTCAGAGCCAGCTAATCATATATACAGGCACGGGAGCTCTGTATGGCGGAGGCGCAGGGCACACGTACGGCAGCGTGGCGCGGCGGAGGTCAACGCGGCAAGCCGGGCGCCGAGGACTCCTGCAAAATCTCCGTCACTCTGTTCTGTATCAGAGGGCGGCGCCGGAAGCTTCTCGACGAGGGAGGCCATTTCCAGGGTCTTGCCGTGGCCTGGCGTCGCCATGGTTGCCTGGGCACAGAGCGCGGCGGAACGGTCAGCTTCTCGGCGTCACAGCTTCTGGATCTCTGCCGGTGACGTACAGGGCTTCTCGGGGACGGGTTGGCTATTGGCAACGACTGCATGACTAGCATGTTTCAGGTTCAGATACTCGCAAAAAGAAAAAGAAAAAAAATTCAGGTTCAGGTAGGTAGACGCGGGAATGTGGTGTGAGGCGGAAGGGCGGTGGGGATGGATCCAACAAGGCTCCAACCAGTGTGGCTCCAGACTCCAGCAAGGAAGGGAGAGGCGGTGATACGTAGTCCGGACGACGACGCGCTTGCCTTCCCGCCATGGACCTCGACCGCCTTGTTGCCGAGGCGTCCAGCGCGCTGCCTCCCTCCCTACACCCTACATGCTCCAAGCTCCGACTTGGCGTAAAGGATCTGAGGCCTCCAAGGTCAAGGATGGGGATTTCACGCTCACCGAGTTTTTCCTGTCGTGTGTTCGTCGGAGCTGTTCTTGGGCCTTGGCTCCGTGCTTTTTTCTTTGGAAATTGGTTCGGTGCTTTTTTCTTTGGAAATTGATCTGTGATGGCATCACACTAGATCAGAATGTTCCAACCCGGTGACTTTGAATAAATAAAAATTTGAAATTTTTGTGTTCGAGATTCAATGTACTATACATTCTTTGTACAAAATCTAAGTCTGTACAAAAAAAAATAAAAAATAATTAGTGTACATGAAGTGTATGTAATCTTGTAATCTGCCATCAGAATGTTGCTCCATTTGACGCTTGACTATGGACTGCAGTCAGACTCCTAGCGTTACTATGAGCAGAGGCTTGTCTCCAGTAGTGGCAGACGGCGGCTGATCCCGGCTTAACAGCGCCAGGTCCATCGTGTTCGTGGAGCTGCTTTCCCAGTCACTCATTGCCGTGCTGTACATGGAGTTACATGTACGCCAATCTTCAGGCGGCCACACGAATGCTGGCCTCTCAAGAGGCACATCCGGCGTCGGTACTAATTTGTTGATTATCTGCACAACCTCCACCATGCTCAGACGATTAGACGGGTTGGGATTGGTACATGCCAATCCAAGGAGCAGGAGACGTTCAACCTCATCAATCCAAATGGCTTCGTCCGGCTTGTCCCCTACAGTCAGCATGCTGTCTACAGCCTGGAGTAGCATCCCATGTCTGTGAAGCCGCCAAACCCAGTCTGTGATATGGGCGTCATCAGGTTGGACATCTGTATTCTTCTTGCCGGTAACAACCTCGAGGATAAGTACCCCAAATGCGTAAATGTCAGTCTGGCGTGTGGCCTTGCCACTCATTGCGTAATCTGGTCCTATGTAGCCAAAGGTGCCGGCAAGGCCGGTGACATAGCTCTTATTAGCAGCGACGGTGCTGGCAATGCCAAAGTCGCCAAGACGGGCACGGAACGTAGAGTCCAGCATGATGTTGCTGGTCTTGATGTCGCGGTGAAGCACCATTGGCTCATGCTCATGATGAACGTAGTGCAGGCCGGTAGCTATATCGCGCACAATGTTGTACCGGGTGCCCCAGTGCGACATTGTAGAATCCCTTGGGTCATGATTATTGTCACGGCCACCTCGTCGAAACAGATGTTGGTCCAAGCTACCATTTGTCATGTACTCGTAGACAAGCACGGGAACTCCCTTGTTGTAGGACCACCCTGAAATAATTTTCATTGCTCAATGTCAAATTTATATTGTTGACGGCCGTGAGAAGTGGGATTTGGTCAAATGAACGGCTCACAATCATTTGGAACTTCTCTTTTATATAATGCAGCAAATTCATAAGAACCGGAACTTGTTCCATTTTCTAAAAAGAAAGAGAAAGGAGCAAATTCATAAGAGGCAGTGCATGCAGTAGGTAGGTACGCTCACCGACTAGTGGAACGATGTTCCTGTGACGCAGACGGTTGATGATGCTAACCTCGGCGAGGAAGTCATCGTAGCGCTGATCCTCAACTTCCTGCGTGAACTTCTTGACTGCCACCTCCATTGCTTCCCCTGTCCTCGAAGCAGCAGCAGGAAGCGTGCATCGGTAGACGGCCCCAAATCCTCCTTTCCCGAGCTTCATCGTGTCGTGGAAGTTCTTGGTAGCCCTTTTTATGTCGCCAAACTCAATCTCGACCGGCACCCCAGGGAGGCCCCTCATGACCTTGGCGAGCTTAACCTGCTCCTTGCTCCATCTCCTGTACTTTGAGTTGAAATAGAAGTATAGCGCAGTAGTTGAGATGGCAATGGCAGCTACCGATCCAAGGACCGCGGATAATACGACAACCAAAGTATTCGGTCCTTTTGAATGGTCCCTGGGATCGGAAAATAATCCCAATTGTCAAGATTGAGTACTTAGCTTGCCCCATCGAGAGAGGGGAAAATTAAGAGAAGGCTCATGGATAGTACTACTTACACCGGGAGGTTCAAATCCACGGTGAGGTTCCAATCCCGAACGCCGACCATGACATCACCAACCTTGGCTGCGAAGAAGCCAACAGGTGCCGTCGCGGAGGTGCAGTTCCCCTCCACTCCATGCGGCATAGATATATTGAGCAGGTAGTTCGCTGGCTTTGGCTCTCCAGCTCTGGTGACATAGACGCACAAGCGTTGCACAGCGGCGCTGTAATCCACCCACACGGCGCGGCCGCCTGCGCCGGTGGGCGAGACGGTCACGTTAAGGCCAGCATCCGAAAGGCACGAGAAGCCCGTTGCCAGGCCGCTGACCTCGACGAAGGCGAGGCCGGCTGCCCTGGCGTTGGTCAGGTCGGGGCCCCTGGGTGCCATGCTGGCATTGGTCAGGTGTGCCATGCTGACGACAAAGGAGACCGGAGCGGCGCCGGCGACGAGGGTGAAGCTGGTGCTGAAGGACGCCTCGACGCCGGAGCGCCAGAAGTTGACGCCATTTAAGACAAACACGAATCCCTTGGAGGTTTTGGATCCGGCGTAGGTCTTGAAGTTGTCGTACGAAGAGAAGATTCTCTCGATGTCGAATCCGTATTTCGTTAACACTATGTAGTACTGGTTATCGGTGGAGGCGTTGAAGGCCGGGATGCTGCGGGTGATCACTTGGCCGGCGGCCACGGCACAGAAAATGCAGAGGAGCAGGGCAAGCCTGTGTGCTGCTGCACGGAGCTTATGAGCTGATGAGCGCGCCATGTTTTGGCATGCGGCGTGGGGCTGGGATTATACCTTGCTAGCTAGGAGTCGGGTTGTTTTTATAGACACGATTGAAGCTGGTGCTTAACTTGTAAGATTAGTCATGGTAAAATGTTTTCATCTGAATTCGTGCCTTAGACTGAGCACAGATAGTATTTTATTTAGGGTTAGGTGCTTATAGAGTAGGTAAGATTTTTCTTGGACGGTGGCTTCGTCCTCCAGATGATGCAACGTATGTAAGGAGTCAGTACTCGTCTAAAGACGCGTCGTGAAAAAGCTATGGTATCTTAAAACTATGGTGTATCTCTGTGGCTATGAAAATTTGATGTTTTCAAAAGCTATGACTTATGCCCGTACCGTTTTTTCAAAAAACAAAAAAAGCATTGAATTGGTTCATTGAGAGAGTCCTCTGCTATTACGTGTGCAGCATCAACAACAAAATCATCCTCGGACGATGAATCAATCAACTTATGAAGAACAAAACCATTGAATTCATCTTCGGAATCCATACTGTACGGAAGCGAGACAAACAAGAAACGATTACTCATTCACAAATACATGTAGTTGATTTTATTTATGTCAATGCAGTGATTCTCACGTTACCAGGAGGAGACAAACGGCTCCCGTGAAGCAATACGAGGAGAGGACAACCGATCCTCACGTTTACCAGGCAGCTCCTGCGAATTCACGTTTCTGGTGCCATGCTCTCGTCAAGCCGCAGGAAGAGAGAAGAACATCTAATTGGATCGGGGAGCTCGGCAAGGGCGTCAGGGAAAGGAATAAACGAACCAGAGAGAAAAAAGATCAGGGAGGATGAAGTCTCAAGCCCAGAGGAAAAAATAAAGTAGGGCTCACTGATGACGTGGTGAATTTGAAAGTAGAGTTGGAGTTGCTTTTGGAGAGGCTGTTGGTTTCCTTCACATTTTTTTAGATGGTTTCTATGTTAGAGGCTAGCTAATTAATCAGGAGAATTTAGAATTAGTTTTAGAGAGGCTTTTGGAGATGCTCTTACATTCAAAAGTTTCACCTGATGGCAATTCCTATCCATGAAACATTTGCATGAAATTTCATGGTTACTAGTACATGTATCCTTTGACCCGGTGTGATTGTGGACGACAAGGAGGATATCACCGCTCTACGACCACCGCCAGAAACAACGGACTTATCTCTTGACCCCTTCCTTTGTTTTCACGGCGATTTTGTCTGTGCGTGTGTTGCCATCGGTTGAGCAAGGACGAAAGTGAAGCAGCTGAGACAATAGCCACCACACGCGCAGGGGCATCGTCCGAGCCGCGGACCGTTCCTGTGACACCCAGGTGTCTCATTTCTTATTTTCTATTCTGCCAGAATAATAAATGGAGTTCAATGTACAAAAGGATTAAATAATTATATAAGAGAAATGATGAAAAATCTAAAAGAATGCAAATTTGGATGAAATTTACAAAAGAAGTTTCAATTTTGAGCTTCAAAAGAAGAAATTAAAAATTTATCAAAAAGTTTCTAGTAGAACAAAAATCTCCTAAAAATCCCAGAAACAGTTGCATTTGGGAACCCATTTAAATAAAGGAAGCAATCTTAAATTTTAAACAAATCATTTGAATTTTAAATTAAAGTTCCAGAAAATGTACCTTAATTCAAGATGAACAATATGAAGTGCAAATTGTTTAGAACTCACAGGAATAATTTGGAGATTATTTGACTTCTATTTGACCTTCTTTTGGATTTTACAAAAGGGAAAGAAAATTTAAACAGAAATTGGAAAGAGCCGTGGGACCCACCTGTCAACCAAACGAAGCTTGATCTTTCTTCCTCTTCTCTGCTCGGCCGACCAACGCAGCGCACGCGCGATTGCCACGCAGCTGCTTGCTTGCCTGCTTCACCTCGAGCTGTCTCCGGATAGGAACAGGCCGCCCAGCTACTGGACTTCACGTTTCGCTCGACGTTCCACTCCTTTCGTCGTTCTCTCGGTCGCAACCCACACCGCAAACCGCCATGGCCGCCGCGGACTGAGCTCGAGCTCGACGCCGTCCCCGACTGTCCCAGCTCCAGCTCTAGGGTGCAAAAGAACCGCCACACACTCCTCTTCCATTCCCCGCAACAAGTGCACGTCGAACTCAAGTCACCTGGCCGGAATCGGACTTCTTCTCCGACGAGTCACCGGCAACCCTAGCTCACCTTTCGCCGGAGTTCTTCTAGCACGGTGAGCCCTGGGTCAATTACTTTCTGCAGCACGTGTACCTTCTCTGTGCGCACCTACTGAGGTGATATCGTCCTGGGTCTTGACTTCTGCAGCTCGTTGTGACGTCGCCGCCGTTCGCCGCCGTCCGGCCATCGCCGCCTCCGCCCTCGCACGGTGCTAGCGCGTTCCGGTGAGCTTCATCGTCTTCTTTCTTGAGCAGCGTATAGACCATGAGTCACTGAACGTGTATCAGCTTGAAGTTCACGTCGCCGTCCACTGTTTGCCGTCGGCGAGCCGCGCCACGCCGTCGCCGCCGTGCGCGCCGCGCGCCTCCCCTGTTTCAGAAGGGAATGGCAGTTTCGTAAATAGTCAGAACTTGCTCAAAATTTAGTCAAACTTCAAAAATCTATATCTGGAGTTCTAGATATCCAAAAATTACAAACCAAATTTTGTTGTGTTCCTCTCACTGAGATCTATCCAGTGATGTCAGTGTTCAACATTGTTCATGAACAGTTTTTCCTGAATAATTGTTATAATTTAAACCCTAGATAAATCATAGTAATTAATCTAGACATGGTAAAAATACAACCTTAGGTTGGTTAGACTCCTTTTAATGTCCTCTGTTCAGTAGTACAGACTATACCCCTGGTTCTGTAAGAGAAATCTGTTATGAATTTTACAAGCTAGGCACTAAATAAATCATAGTAAATTAAATATAAACCAGAAAAATGTGAACCAAGACTTTATATTTTCCTTTTGATATGCCCTATCCATAGAAATGAACTATGATAATTGTTTTCTGTAAGTAACTTCAGATAATAATTTCTCTTTGATAAACTTGTCATCTTTTCAATAATAAGTTAATTCGAATTTATAACAATGCTTCATGGGAGTCGATGAAGGAAATAACTCAAATTAATTTTGAATCAGCAAATCAGAACTATATGTATCACTTTGAAATGAAATCAAATTCAAATCATTCATGCATATCATATCGACTCTATTGTATGTTCATTTCCATTGGACATTTATTCATGTTTAGGTAACGAACAAGTCGAGGTCGAAGTGGATCTTCAACAGGATCAAAACCAGCAAGAATCTGAAGTTGAAGTCGCTAACTTGTCCGTGGAAAACCAAGGCAAGCCCCGGTTCATATAACCCTTTTGAAAACTTTACTTTTCTAGAGATCATAATGTAGCGAGTCTAGTGTGATTGTTGCACATAGGTTTATAGGAGTTGAATGGAAATCCATTTGCACGTCCCAAATGACCTATGATGATTACGTGTCTACACTAGTTCTCAATAGAAGATGCTATGCTTAAAGCTATGGGTAGTATCAAGTAGGATTTGATTACAACTAAAAGATGACCCCCCTCAAAGATAATGATGAGAATGTTTTTGAATGGTTGAGACCGGGCAGAATGGAATATGCATGTACAGGTTGTAGCAACACATGGAGGTGTTGGCTACTGTAGCCCTGCCTAGTCGATTAAGGACCGATTCGTGAATGGCCCCTTGAGCAAGTATTGAACAGTACCGAGTACATACTAGTGCTATGGGAGCTAGCAAACTTAGTAGCTTGTACGGTGGCATCGTTGTACGGTATCCTGTACAGATGGATTGGGCAGGTTCAGGCCATGGGAGGTACAAGGTACCGTTGGTGGAACGGCTGCCCAATCGCTGCGACTAGCGCCGTACTTGGTGTTTATTGTCTTGTGAAAGGCTGTCGTATATGACTTTTGTGCATATACGTCGTGTGCCTCGGGTTTTGCCAGCTGGTATAAATCGATTGCAGTCGCTGTCCCTCGCAGTAAAGAGTACCCGCTTGTGATCCGCGCCATTACGTAGCACACATATAAGAATGATGAATATGGATGATGGTTATAGTGGTTGAGAGATAGTCTATTATGATATTTGGATCCTGCTATGTTATATATTTTATTGATGCTTGAAAGTAGATATGCTCACTTATCTTCTTGTTTAATAATGAAGATAAAAGATGGCTAAAAGTGGATAGCAAGAATTAGCTATGCTTAAGTGCGAGTCCTTTAAAATGAAACCCTCCTATGTCAGCCTTGCATGTCTAGATTTATTTGACGGTTAAGACTTGCTGAGTAATTAGTACTCAGGCTTTGTGCCACTGTGTTTTTCATTAGTACAGATGTTGAGCTTCCCGAAGGCGTACTCCCGTGAGACGTGCAAGTCCCCGAAGGATGGTCTGCCCAGTGGGAGTCCGATGTGCCGCCACAGTGATGCTTGTTGCTACAGTGATAATCCGGACGGGCTCGGATTATTACTCATGCTTATCGTGAGAGTTAAAACTTTGATGTATCAAACGTGTTTTGAACTTGTCGTTTACGCTTCCGCTCTTTTGTAATATGTCCGCTGCACTCTGAACCATTCTTGTAATATAAATAATGTAAAATGTGCCGCAAGTGTTGGTATTATCTCGTGTCTGCTTAAACAGCACCGTGGGACAAAGATCCTGTGGATCGGACTGTTAGAGTTCCCTTTCGCCATCGGCATTTGGCGGTCACTGTCGTCCCCGGCCACCTCAATCACAAGCTCCTCCGATGCTATCAATCTCGCTTTACTGACGGCGATGGCGCAGCAATAGCTCCACCGATTACTACCCGGCCCCGGCACGGTCGCGTTCACGCCACCCCATGGGCTATGTGGTGAGTTAGGTCAAAACAAGATGGGAAAATTGCATTTTTATCATCAATCTGAGGGTCAATTGTGATTTTAACCCCGAATCTGCAAGGTGGGCGCAAGGACGGCTGCCCGAGCACGCGACAAGCGCGTGGTGGACGCACAGCGTGGTGTAAGAACGTGTGGGCACGGCGCGGTAAGGGCGAGCGCGCGGCGGACGTGGCCAGGGCGCGTCGCGAGCACAACCAGCGCGCGGTCAGCAGGGCGCAACGAGTGTTGGCCTGAATCGAAGTGGAGGCGATTTAGTTTGTTCAGATGGGATCCGGATGCATTTTGCTCATTGTTTGGAAGTTTTCGATCTTGTCAAACTCATTGATTAGTAAGGCAATTGTCATGTGGAAGTCGCTAGATTTGGTGCTTTTGTTGGTTGTGGACAATATGGACATGGACATGAAATAGTTAGGCTCTTCCGTGCACTTAAAAATGCTGTCAAAAGTTGTGTAAAAAATTATGCAAATTTTTCAAAACTTATCATAAATTTGTCAAAATTTGAAGTTTTTACTAACCTATTCGATTCTGTTACAGTTTTTCATTTAGAAATAGCAAAAACTTTCAAAACCTATTATACATGGGGTGATATGAAAAGTTGTGGTAAAATCACAAAAGGGCAATTTGGTCTTTTCTCTCACTACTTAACACCGTCAAACTGCTGCTAACAGAGTCATGGTAGAAGTTTTGTTTAGTTCAAAAAAATTATGGTAAAATCACAAAAACGTAGATTCGAGGGTAAAATGATAATGGAACACCAAAGTGATGGTAGAAATGCAAATACCCCAAACAGGATCGTCACCGGGCTGGCCCTGACGACAGGATCAACTGGCCCAGAAGGCTGGAACTGGACGTGATCTCCGGTCCCTTCTCTACCCCTAATCTATCTACCCCCAATAACAGCATAGCACATCTGAAATGTTTTGTTCAGCCATTCAGCTCTGGCTAAAGCCAGAGCTCGACGGCGATCGACGGCACACTATCATTCAGTTTGTACGAGTAGTGGATGATGTCGGCGTGGTGCGTGAATCTTGATGGACGCAACGGAGCTCGACGGCGATCCGGTCGTTCCGGCGCTGGGCACAGGGCAAATGATAGTGTAGCATCGTCGTCGACTCTGAAGACATCTCCGCTGAATGACGAATGTGGTGACGACGATGCATCGGGCGGGCCTCCTTCTGGTTCTCGCACGCTTCCTTCAGGGGCTGCGACGGTGAGAGGCAAGTCTGAATCGAGCAACCTGCCCTCTTCGTCGCCGGCAGGCGCGTGCCACCGTGGTGTCCTGATGCAAGTTACCCACTAGTTTGTGTACTGCAAATTGTCTGCCATCCATGCAGCATACATATCTGGAGTTTCATTTCCCAAACAGCATGGAAAATGCGCGTCGACGACTTGTTGAAGCACGGGAACCGTTTGGCTGTTTTTTTTTTTTTTGGCCAGATTTTAACAGACAGAAAAATGCAGAGTCCGAGTTTGAACCTGTAACTTGTGCGCATTTTGTCTACTGATCTGATGGATGCCAATCTGTTGGACAGCAGCGCAGTTGTAAACTGATACAACTGCGTACATTATTGTCTGTCCGCCTCCGGGGGAACGACGGGACAGGCGGATCATAGTAACCATGCGTACATTTTCTGTGGACGATTAATTCAAGGCTCTCAGGCCTGTCGACAGTAGGCTTGTGCAACTCAGCTCTTCCTGCAGTAATTTTCCATGTAGCGTGCAGACAAGGCGACTAATTTCAGGAGTTTGTACCGTGTTGGTGAGGTGGGCGTGAAACACAGCTTCTCTCCTTGAATAACGGATTTGCAGAGCATATTCTTGTATGTTGTGGGGAATAAGAGAGTTTCAAGCGGCAAGCAGTCGTTTCATCCTGCCTAGCTAAATAGCTTGCTGGCATGCAGCAGAGGAGAACACCGCTGTTGTGTTGGCTACTTGGCCAAATGGCCAGCAACAGTTGTGGAATGGTGAGCATGCATGCACCGCGGTCGTGTTGGTGAGCGATCATGGAGATCGAGAAGCAGTGCTCAGACGGCGTGGCGAGCGCGGGCGGACGGGCAACACACGACGGACGCCCAAATGGAGAGCAATACTGCGATGGAGGACCGAGCAGCACATCTCGGCGGCGTCGCGCCCCGAGGACCAGGCGCGCGAGCATTACTAATGCGGTGGAGCTCCGGCGAGCCGTATTATCCTGACCGGGGGTAGTCGCTATTTGACCTTGGGTCCTGGCGCCCGTTGGATGGGTCCCTTGCGGCCGGGATTCGATGTGATGACTGGTCTTCGCTCCTAGTCAAACGAGTCAGAACCGCGTGGCCCGGGCGGATGGATGGATGGATGGCGCGAGCACAGAGCAGCGTGGCGCGGCCGAGATCGACGGCGCGCTGGGCGCCGATGCGGACGACGACGACGATGTCTCGTCGCCGCTTCGAATGGACGGGAGCCGGAGGCCCAGCGCGGTCGGTTCGCGAGAGCCGATTGAGGTCCCCCGGACGTCGAGGATGGTGGCGAGCTCGCTGTCGCTTTCTTCTCGATCGCCGCCGCCGCCCGGCTGGTCCAGCGACGCTTCAATGCGCTCAGATGGTGAAGATGGCCGGCATCTTCTTCATCGGGAGGTCGCCATCATCTAAGCCTGTGCCACAGCTAGATCCAACCGAACCGCCGCCACGCATGAGCAGAGCAGAGCAGAGCGACGCGGCACGCTCAAGGTCAGGGAAGGCATGGCAGCCTGAACCAGGCCCTGTTGATTCGTCCGCAGCGGCTGCAACGGTGAGAGACCAGTGTGAATCGATTAGTAGCCTGCCCTCTTCGTCGCCGGCCGGCGCGGAGCCTTTGAACATGTAACTTCTGCACGCTTTGTCTACTGAAGGATGTCGATCGCTCCGTTGGACAGTAGCTCAGCAAACTGATCCAAGAAGGCTCAACCGTGTCTGGTCTCTCAACACGACACGACCGTCTGGCAGCTTAAAGTGCAGGACAACCCAATTGCAGGATCTGGATGTGATATTCTGGTGCATTGTGATCATCTGGTGTCAGACTGCAAGCTGAAATTTGGATATTGGCAACGGAGGTTTCTGCAGTTTGCATGGCCACATCTTGGCCAGGAGTTTTTGGTTGACGTGCTGAAAGAATATTCAAGAAACCCTTTGTGGACCTGATCATGTAGTGTAACTGAATTTTGAAATGATTTGTAGCAAGGCAGTAGACCCCTTTGTTCTTCCTACAGTCGTTATGTGGATTCTTGTTCAGACACGAATAGTGAGATTTTGGTTTTGTTTTTGTTTTAAGGACAGGTGAGCGAGCGATGCTGCGTGTTTGGCTCTCAAAGGGGGAAAAAGGACCTTTTTTCTTTTGCGAAGCAATACAAAGTGAGAGCAAAAGTCCAAACTGTTCATCTCTGCATTACTGCAAATAACAGTTCTCATAGCTGAAACTGCTCATGAACCAGCTCAATGTGTCCAGACTTGTAAGGCACGTCCTTTTACTGATGAACTGAGCGTTCGTGTCTGAATCAGGTGATGCTCCGCGCCCAGCTCTGCTTTTCAGGGTTGTGTGACTAAACCTTTCGACTGTAGAGAGCACCACATGAGACGCATAGACCACTCGCCTGTTCCTGGAGTTTCAGCACTGTCCAAGCAAACAAGGTTACCCAAACTCAGAGGCCACTCGGCTGTGCTATTTTCTCATACAAGTACTTAAAGACCCCTAGACATCTGCTTGCACTGAACTCTGGAGTGGATTCTGAAGACCACCAAGCAAACTTCAGCTAGATGATTGGCGGCTGCAAGGGAGTATTTTAGCAGATAACTGCAGTTAGTGAGATAACAATGGATCTCAAGGACATGATAAACAACCCAAGAGTCAGTTGTTTCACCGCCTATGGGCCGCTGCCGCGTCGTCGTCAATGTCGTCCCAGCCCATGACAAGCAGAGCGCAGATGGTGCTGCCTGGCGTCGGCCTCCACAGGCGGCGGCATGGCGAGCCAGCAGGGCGAGTACGGCATGGCGAGCGCGGGCGGGCAACACACGACGCTCAAGTGGCGAGCAACGCAAGGCAACTGTACAGCGACCGAGAAGCGATCGAGGAGCACATCTGTGTGCACACCTGGCACCTGCGCCGTACGACGCGAGCTCGCCGCCGGGGAGCACCGGCGAGCATGAGGCACTGGCTGACGCGCAGAAGCGCAGCGCCATACCATTGCCGAGGACCAGGTGCGCGCCAGCAATATATTAACGCGGTAGAGCTCCGGCGAGCCGCCGGGGGTGGTCGCTGTTTGAAATAGCGACCGCCCCTTGGGTCCTGGTAACCGTTGGATCAGTCCCTTGCGGCTGGGATTGGATCGATGAGTTGACCGGTCATCGCGCCTAGTCAACGAGTCATACTGCTCGAGAGCGGCAGGCATGGCGGGGGCGCAGGGCCAGGCGGATGGATGGCGCGAGCGCCGAGCAGCGTGGCGCTGCGGAGGTCGACGGCGGCCGCTTTCTTCAGGAATGGTGAGGGATCGGTGGCAGACCGCTTCGAAAGGTGGGGCTCTCGGAGGGCTGAGCACGGCGCGGGAGAGGTCACCCGGCGTCGAGGATGGTGGCGAGGCGGGCTTACCGTCGCTTTCTTCTGGATTTCGATCCGCCGCCGTCCAGCTGGTACAGGCGTACAGCGACTTGTCAATGCACCCAGGCGGGGAAGATGGTCGGTAGGCCGGCATCTTCTTCATGGGGAGGTCAAGCCCATGCATATATATGCCACTGGGCCGGAATGAGCCCGTGTGTTCTGGCAAACTGTCGTAAGGGCAGAGGGGGGGGTCGCCGGCAGCTTCAGGCGACGACGGTAGGCTCCGCGGCTCCTCCTAGCTAGGCATACACCCACCTGACCTCGTCGTCTCCTGAATTCAAATTTCTGACGCGGGCGGGACAAAGAAGCAGTGGCGATAGAATGCTTGCAGGTTCAGCTCTTCAGGTTCGGCATCCTGCTGATACAACTAACACTGATTCACTGTTTTTCGAATGCGACTTCAAAGTGCCATTTCAAACATTCTGCACGCGGTATGGCTATTGATGGTGGTACGTACAAACATCAAATGCAGTACAGCAGGTCCTACATCATTCTCTTTCCCTCATACTAACAGGCTAGCAGCAGTACGTACAGCAGCACCAGAAATACACAACGCAATTTATGAATTTTGCTATAGGAATTTCACGATTCAATTCAATTTCGATTAAATCTTAACAATTTGGGTTTCATTGGTTGTGAAATTGATTGACTGCAATGGTTGTGATAGCATTGTAAGCTGCCGATCCAAGGACCGCTGCAGATAATATGACAACCAAACTCGAGCCTTGTGAATAGTCCCTATAGGGATTGGAAAATAAATGTCGACATATCCCAATTAGTCAAGATTGAGTACTTGCCCCATCGAGTGAGGAGAATCAAAATTAAAGGACCCTGAATACTACTTTCTCCAGGAGGTTCAAATCCACCGTGAAGATCCAATCCTGAACGCCAATGATGACATCATTGATCTTGGATGTGAATAAGCTAACATGCGTTGTCGCGGTGGTCCAATTCGCCACCACTCCATCTAGCATAGGTTTATTGAGAAGGTTGTCCGTTGGCCTCGGCTCGCCGGCTCCAGCGACATATACGTACAAGCGGTGCTCGGCGGCGCGACAGTCGACCCACACAGTGCGGCCACCTGCACGCGCCGCGTCGTTGGGCGAGACGATCATGTTTAGTCCAGCTTTCGGAAGGTAGGAGCAGCCCAAATTCTGCTCGCGAATCTCGACACAGGCGATTCCTGCGCTGGCAAGGACCCGATTAGGGCCCCTTGTGCCATGGTATTTCTTCGTATCTCTTAGTGGCCATGTTTAGTGTGTGACGATGTCACAAGTGCATATTATCACATTATGAGAGTACTCTCAAATCGTGGATGTGACCTTGTGAGAATAGGTGTACAAAACATTCTAATATTTTAATAAGTTTACCATATTATTTGAAGCATCATATAATTATTTTTTAATAAAACTCAAAATATACAACAAAAAATAGCATAGTACATCTAAAATAACATATGGAAACAACTAGGGCTCTCATAATTCAGCATCCAAGACTTATACCTAGATTATTTAATACATATAATTCTTATACCTAGATACTTTCTTTTTTTGCAAAGGTAGCTTTTATCGAGAAAGATCATAGAGAAAATCAATTTTTGATAACCTTGGCCAGTATATAATATAGATAGGTGAGGTGTTTGATGTCTCCTCGGTTATTTATGAATACACTCAAACATAGGTTTCTAAGTAGTGCACAAGCCTGCTAAACTCCGTGTGCGCTGCCTATTGTGATGGGCTGATGGCGCTTTTTTCTTAAGGTGTGTGCTGCCTATCTTGATCGGCTAATTGCATGGCTTTTTTTTTTTTTTGAAACATAGTATAGACGCATACTCTCACATATTGGCCCACCCAGTACAATACTTCCATGAATCCCCGACAGTTTTAGTACAAGTGGCCAACATTATTAGCCTTTTAGTGTAATTTTTATGAATGGCCAACAATTTTCTAGTACAACTTTTCATTTTTCCCAACAGTTTTAACAAATTACCAACAAACTCGTTTCCTACAACCTCATTCTCTACAGTTTTCACCTCTACTATATAATTATAGTTAAAACTGTCAGCCACTTGTACAAAAAAACTGTTGGGGATTCTTAGAAATCAGGTAATTTTGTTTCTTTAATGCTTCCTCTCAAAAAGAAAAGGTCAAGATTCATTTCCTTTATCTTGCACCCCGCGGTGCAAGAGAACGGACTTGGGACTACCCTAACACAGCCCATACACGATATACAATGAAGAGAAGAGGTGATAAGCATGCCTGAGAAAAGAAAAAAACAGATTCGTTAATTAAGGGCCTATTTTTGCACAGCTTTTGCAACAATTTACACTCTTACTTATAGACCAATCTATATCAAAGGGTAACATTGTAAAACAGCTTATATGCAAAAGCCTCTATAAGCAGTTCTATGCTTTACACTGGAGGGGCCAAGCTCCAAAATACAGCTTCTTGCCGCTTACGTGACACAACATGTAGGAGCAATGACCCATGGAGCCCCCTTCAAAAGAAACAAAAATGCTCGCTCTGTTAAGAAGCGACGACAGCGGCAGCTTGAACCCGCCGAGGCGCGCGTCGGCAGGAGGCAGAACGGCGGCCGGTGATTATGAGCTGCCGGCCTGCGCTCGGTGGAGGCCTTGGCGCACGGCGTGCTGCCTGTTGCTCTGGCTATGGCCGCATCTGCAGCTCCATTCAGTGCGTTGGTTGGATGTGGATGTCGTTTCGTTAGATGGCTGGGAAGGGATCAGGCCAAGGATCTTATTTTCGTTTTTCTAATAGAAAGAGACGTACGGTGCTTTGATTTCACTTCCATCTTGGCAGAAAGACATACGAACTTGAACTTCTTGGTTGCCATAAACAGACATGTATTTGTATTCTCTATTTGATTTTTTACATAATAGTATACACAATAATGCAAATATATGTTTTTGCGATGGGGAAAAATAACTTGAGACTAAAATATTTTTCCCTCACAAAAAAAAATAATATTTGAGTCTCAAGTGTTACGGGTACTATAGTCATTCGACAGCTCTAATCCATTTTTCAAAAGACAGGATAAGCGTTTTGCCAAACGATTTGACTGGATAAGTTGTTTTTCACACACTCAAACTATACCAACCATGCCCTAAGTGGCCAAGGTCATGGAGGGACCTTTTGGATCTCTTGTAACCTACCATCAGAGTGTTGCAACATTTTGACACTCGACTTTAGACTGCATTCAGACTCCTAGCTTTACTACGAGTGGAGGCTCTCCGGTACTGGTAGACGATGGCTGATCCTGGCTTAACAACACCCGGTCCATCGTGTTTATGGAGCTGCTTTCCCAGTCACTCACTGTCGTGCTATACATGGAGTTACGCGTATGCCAATCTTCAGGCGGCCACACGAATGCTGGCCTCTCAAGAGGCACATCCGGCATCGGTGATAATTTGTTGATTATCTGCACAACCTCCACCATGCTCGGACGATTAGATGGGTTGGGATTGGTACAGGCCAATCCAAGGAGCAGTAGACGTTCAGCCTCATCAATCAAAATGTCTTTGTCCGGCTTGTCCCCTGCAGTCAGCATGCTGTCTATAGCCTGGAGCAGCATCCCTTGTCTGTAAAGACGCCAAACCCAGTCTGTGATGTGGGCGTCATCAGGTTGGACGTCCGCATTCTTTTTTCCGGTAACAACCTCACCTTAAAAGAGTAAAAGCCCGTCGGGTTTCGGGTTATGGGAGTACCCATTGCCATCCCTAGAGCCGAGCCTGGGCCTGGGCTATTCTGTGATGATCACAGAACGTCACGGATGGGTAGCAATGTGTGACGAAAATAAGAAAACGTCATCTGGTTTAATCTATGACGCGAGATACATGACAAAACAGTTTTTCGTCACGGATGTCACTTTATGACGTTTTTTCTTTGATCTGTGACGAATTACAAATGTCATTGATCACCTGATTTCTTGTAGTGGGGGGCGGCGGCGGCGGCGGGCGTGCGGGGGCGGTGGCCGCGGCGGGCCTGCCGTGCATGGGCGAGAGGATAAGGTGAGGAACGGTGAAGGGAGAAAGATTCCAATGTGTGGCCCTCACTCTCTCCAATCCCTTACATTTATAGACAAATGAAGGACTCTTCAATTCTTTATATGAAGGGACGGAGGGAGTATTCTAGCTGTGCAGACTAATGAGGACCACTGCCAGGTTGCCTAGATTTTCAGTTCATTCAGTCTGACAGCACGTGGGAATAAAGAGCAAATGACAACTTTTTCTATGCATTAAACTGCATCTACGGCGCCATTGAGATCTAGTGCCCCTTTTGTTAAATGTGTACTGCTAGTCCCAGCCTAGTATGGCTTGAGAACCCGCCTAGCTTCTTGCAGCGCTGCCTGCAATCAGGTTGTAAGCTAGTGCCCATTTTGTTCAAGCTACCGATTGAAATCTACAGAAGTAAACTTGCCGGATGCAAGAGAATCGATGCATGTCATGCTCAGCTTGTTCATGATAAGCATGACTGCAGGCCACGCGGCACGCTAACCGTACGCCGCTGTCCCGAATTTCTGGCATGTTCTCTAGCCTCTCGTCGCCGGGTACGAACCCGTTCATCCATACAATTTCAGGCGAACCAGGAAAGGAAAGTAAACAGTACCAGGCAATGAAACTGCAAATGGCAAGTGCTTAAAGTGATAGGACCAGATTCCACCAAGATAGGATCAAACTAACAATAGGAGCAGAGTCAGTAAGTAGGAAACTAAACAAGAAATTCATTCAGGAAACATGCAGCAGTAACAAAAAGGACGCTCCCGGAGCCGCCCGTCAAGCCAAAACAAAGAGGCCCTAAATGTGACCAGTAAAGAAAAATACTGCATTTGTGCCCGAGTATCATGTTGACATTCTCAGTTCTTGTTCTTAGATATTAGTGAACTTCACTTCTTTCTTCTTTTTCATTGAAAATCCAACCAAACAAAACAGTTGACAAGCATGTATGTAGTCAGGCTTCCAACCGTCTCTAGCAATCATTTATCCAGCAACATTGTAGTAAAACACACCAAGTAGAGCCCAGCATTATCAAATCACCTGATCACGGATACCATCTCCGATGGCACGGCGCTGCCCTCTTGCGGATCGCCAAGGCCTGGCTCAATTGGGGTCCCAAGATCCCTTGAGCTTCACCTTCATAAGGAGGGACCAATCAGAGGAGTTGGTCTTGGTGATGGCGGGGTAGCTAGTCCAGCCGGCCAACTCACGCACTACCCGACGACACCGCCAATGCCGCCGCTGTCGTCTGCTATCAGCGCGTATTCGATCACGCAATCACAATTCCAACGGCGGTATGATCAAGTCCCGGTCCGCAACCGACCCTGATGCCACTTGTCAGAGATCGCCAGAGAAACGACGGCACTGCGTCGCCGGCGAGCTCAACACCCACACAAACTCAGGCGAAATTGGATAGACACTGCGCAAAACTTGCAGCGTTTTCTGCCTCTCTATTCTCCTTTTATTCCAACGGAGGTACAAGTGACTTGGGCGTTAAGCAACGACATGCACGCCATGACCAAATCGTCATAGTGTAAGACGTGCTCCCGTGCGAACCAACGCATTTCAGAGCTCACAATACGCACAGCCCGCTAAACAAGCCATGCACCCAACAACTGATTAACAGTAAATAAAGTAAAGCTAACTGAAACAACAGAGCACAAAGAATTCTTCAACACTAACCTGCTAATCTAGCTGTGGAGACTGATGAGGACCACTGCCAGGTTACCTAGATTTTCAGTTCATTCAGTCTGACAGCACGTGCGAATACAGAGCAAATGGCAAGTTTTCCTATGCATTAAACTGCATCTACGGCGCCATTGGGATCTAGTGGACCTTTTGTTAAATATGGAACTCGTGCCAGTCCCAGCCTAGTGTGGCTTGAGAACCCGCCTAGCTTCTTGCAGAGCTGCCTGCAATCAGGTTGTAAGCTAGTGCCAATTTTGTTCAGGCTACCGATTGAAATCTACAGAAGTAAACTTGCAGGATGCAAAGAGAATCGATGCATGTCATGCTCAGCTTGTTCATGATAGGCATGACTGCAAGCCCATGTTCTCTAGCCTCTCGTCGAGAAGGAACGAACCCGTTCATCCATACAATTTCAGGCGAACCAGGAAAGAAAAGTAGACAGTGCCAGGCAATGAAACTGCAAATGGCAAGTGCTTAAAGATAGGACCATATTCCACCAAGATAGGATCAAACTAACAATAGGAGCAGGATCAGTAAGTAGGAAACTAAACAGGAAATTCATTCAGGAAACATATGCAGCAGTAAGTAGGAAACTAGACAGGAAATTCATTCAGGAAACATGCATCAGTAACAAAGAGGCCCATGATTCATGAAGCCGAAACAAAGAGGCTCTAAATGTGACGAAGTAAAGATAAATACTGCATTTGTGCCCGAGTATCATGTTGACATTCTCAGTTCTTGTTCTTGGATATTAGTGAACTTCACTTCTTTCTTCTTTTCATTGAAAATTCAACCAAACAAAACAGTTAATAGACTAGCATGTATGTAGTCAGGCTTCCAACGTCTCTAGCAATCAGTTATCCAGCAACATTATAGTAAAACACACCAAGTAGAGCCCAGCATTATCTCTGAACATGAAACAAACAAGAAATTGACTCTGAATAAGAGCCAAACAAGAACTCAACAAGGTATTAGAAATAACACTTGTTCACAATCTCAGAAAGCTTCAAGATTATAGCAGGCTGGATCGCAGAAGCGAACCAAAAACAAAACCTTAATTCTGCTCTTCTGCAGAGCCGCCATGCATGTTTCTTTCTGGATAAAATCTGACATGACGACTCAAATGGATGCTGCGCTACATCCCCTGATTCAAATGGATGCTCAGTTGCAGATGTGGGAAACACAACGGCTCTTCACTCCAGTCCCACAACCCAAGAACATCTGGCTCCTCTTCACTCATCCCAACCCAAGAACATCCAGCAAAGTGCAGAGAAAGTGCGAGACCATGGTGGCCAAGCAGTGCGTGGAACAAGTTGCGGCGGCAGGGAGAGTATGCATGGAAGGAATTGGACTCTGGGTTCCCTTGGCTGCAGAGAAAGAGGCTACTGCTGCACTACACAGAGGATCGGAGCTACATTTTTTCCATCCCCAGGCCATTCACGCAACCAAAAGCACCCTATAAAACAATCAAATCCGCTCACTCTTCTGATGTCACAAGTAATTGCCCACAAAGACACTGGCCGCTGCCGCAATAGGAGCATTGAGTCACAAATTAATAAAACATGATATTAAGACATTAGGTTCAAGATCTCAACACAATAGCAAATGATCACAGGCAGGGTCTCATCATCATCATATAGTAACAAGTAGACAAGGTACTAGTCCAACTTAATTAGGGTCCAGCAGGTTGGATCACACACAAACAAACAAGCAGATACGATTATTATATTACGCAAAGCCTTAACTTTGACCCCTCCTTACCATCAGCACCATCCCTGCTTCCTCCCTCCATGTGCTTTACTCAACAGCATGGGCGTCGACCTCCGCAAAGCCCTTGGCGTTGTACTGGTCAACAATGTCCTCCTGATAGTCGACCACCCTCTTGACGACAGCCTTGTTCTTGAGGAAGGCGGCGCGGAAACTCTCAGGCATATGTTCGAGGCACTCGGGCAGTTCTTGGCGCACGGCAGTTCTTCCAGCAGGGTGAGCCTGCAGCAGGCCCTTCTGCAGCGCCTCCTGGATGGCCTCCGGTTCCACCCGTTCCTTGACCTTCTTCACCTGCCCGCCGGACAACAGCTTCTGGTACTGGAGCATCAGCTTCAATTCCGCGCGGAGTTCTTCTGCGGAAGCCCTTTTGGGGACCGCCGAGGTCTTGCCAGAGTCAAGCACCATGGGTCCCTTCGACAGCTCGAGCCAGGCCAGCGACTCGTCCTCCTCGGGCATGGGGCGCTTGAACGCGCTGTAGTCGTCGGGCTTGGGGCGCTTGGCTGCATCGTCGCCGACCTCCTCCTCCTCGGGCTTGGGGCGCTTGGCCGCGCCGTCGCTGGCGCCCTCATCCTCCTTGCCGGCCGGAGGGATGAACCAGCAGGACATGCCGGGAAGAAGGGCCGGGAGCGGGGTGAGCCCGTGCTCGTCCGGGCCCGGGCAACCAACTCCGGCCATCCCCTTCTCGGGGCTGCCGACCTTCGGCACCGATTCGGAACCCGTCGGCTCCTCGGGGCTGCCGACCTTCGGCACCGATTCGGAACCCGTCGGAGTCGTCGCCATCGCTGATCGAACCCTAACCTCTCCCTCTCGAAACCGGCTATTGCGAGGTTGCGTCGGATATCTGCCTTGGACCCGAGAGGCGAGGCCCGCGGTCACAGTCTTATAGCCCCCACAACCCAAGGCCATCCGATTCCCAACAACACTACGCTGGGCCAATTGGGCCTCACCGAACCATAAACCAGCCTGGGCCGCGCAACCCGACCCGACGCTTTGTCTACTGAAGGATGTCGATCGCTCCGTTGGACAGTAGCTCAGCAAACTGATCCAAGAAGGCTCAACCGTGTCTGGTCTCTCAACACGACACGACCGTCTCGCAGCTTAAAGTGCAGGACAACCCAATTGCAGGATCTGGATGTGATATTCTGGTGCATTGTGATCATCTGGTGTCAGACTGCAAGCTGAAATTTGGATATTATTGAAAATTGGCAACGGAGGTTTTGTTCTAGTACTCGCAGGTAGGAGCAGAGGAAACATGTGGTCGTATGGCAACAGGAATGAAGACTTCTGAACATGATTGAGACCAAGCAAACTGCATGTATATGACTGGCGGCTGCATTATTTCCTCGTACATGTACTCAAAAGACCAGCTCTTTGTGATTTCTGCAGTTTGCATGGCCACATCTTGGCCAGGAGTTTTTGGTTGACGTGCTGAAAGAATATTCAAGAAACCCTTTGTGGACCTGATCATGTAGTGTAACTGAATTTTGAAATGATTTGTAGCAAGGCAGTAGACCCCTTTGTTCTTCCTACAGTCGTTATGTGGATTCTTGTTCCGACAAGAATAGTGAGATTTTGGTTTTGTTTTTGTTTTAAGGACAGGTGAGCGAGCGATGCTGCGTGTTTGGCTCTCAAAGGGGGAAAAATGACCTTTTTTCTTTTGCGAAGCAATACAAAGTGAGAGCAAACGTCCAAAATGTTGATCTCTGCATTACTGCAAATAACAGTTCTCATAGCTGAAACTGCTCATGAACCAGCTCAATGTGTCCAGACTTGTAAGGCACGTCCTTTTACTCATGAACTGAGCGTTCGTGTCTGAATCAGGTGATGCTCCGCGCCCAGCTCTGCTTTTCAGGGTTGTGTGACTAAACCTTTCGACTGTAGAGAGCACCACATGAGACGCATAGACCGCTCGCCTGTTCCTGGAGTTTCAGCACTGTCCAAGCAAACAAGGTTACCCAAACTCAGAGGCCACTCGGCTGTGCTATTTTCTCATACAAGTACTTAAAGACCCCTAGACATCTGCTTGCACTGAACTCTGGAGTGGATTCTGAAGACCACCAAGCAAACTTCAGCTAGATGATTGGCGGCTGCAATGGAGTATTTTAGCAGATAACTGCAGTTAGTGAGATAACAATGGATCTCAAGGACATGATAAACAACCCAAGAGTCAGTTGTTTCACCGCCTATGGGCCGCTGCCGCGTCGTCGTCAATGTCGTCCCAGCCCATGACAAGCAGAGCGCAGATGGTGCTGCCTGGCGTCGGCCTCCACAGGCAGCGGCATGGCGAGCCAGCAGGGCGAGTACGGCATGGCGAGCGCGGGCGGGCAACACACGACGCTCAAGTGGCGAGCAACGCAAGGCAACTGTACAGCGACCGAGAAGCGAGGAGCACATCTGCGTGCACACCTGGCACCTGCGCCGTACGACGCGAGCTCGCCGCCGGGGAGCACCGGCGAGCATGAGGCACTGGCTGACGCGCAGAAGCGCAGCGCCATATCATTGCCGAGGACCAGGTGCGCGCCAGCAATATATTAACGAGGTAGAGCTCCGGCGAGCCGCGGAACACCGATCGGGGGTGGTCGCTGTTTGAAATAGCAACCGCCCCTTGGGTCCTGGTAACCGTTGGATCAGTCCCTTGCGGCTGGGATTGGATCGATGAGTTGACCGGTCATCGCGCCTAGTCAACGAGTCATACTGCTCGAGAGCGGCAGGCATGGCGGGGGCGCAGGGCCAGGCGGATGGATGGCGCGAGCGCCGAGCAGCGTGGCGCTGCGGAGGTCGACGGCGGCCGCTTTCTTCAGGAATGGTGAGGGATCGGTGGCGGACCGCTTCGAAAGGTGGGGCTCTCGGAGGTCAGATCGCGATGGAGGGCTGAGCACGGCGCGGGAGAGGTCCCCCGGCGTTGAGGATGGGGTGGCGAGCTCACCGTCGCTTTCTTCTGTATCTCCGCCACCACCGGCCGGCTGGTACAACGACTTGTCAATGCGCCCATGCGGGGAAGATGGCCGCCATGTTCTTCATCGCGAGGTCGAGCCCATGCATATACTCTATATGCCACTGGGAATGAATGAGCCCGGCCGTGTTCTGGCAAACTGTTGTGAGGGCGGAGGGGGAGGTCGCCGGCAGCTTCATCAGTCGACGAGACGGTGGGCTCCGCACGCGGCTCCTCCTAGCTAGCCATGCACCCACCTGACATCGTCGTATCCTGAAATTCAAATTTCTGACGCTGGACAAAGACGCAGGACACGTACGTTGGAGGTCGAGCACCCACGATGGCAGTGGCGACAGGGTGCTTGCAGGTTCAGCTCTCTTCAGGTTAGCCATCTTGCTCATACAACTGACACTGATTCACTGGTTTTAGAATGCGACTTCAAAGTGTCATCTCAAGCATTTCACACGCGATATGGCTATTGATGGTTGTACAAACATCAAATGCAGCACAGCAGTTTTTTGTACATCATTCTCTTCCCTTGTACACAATGCAAATTATGAAATTTGCTATAGGAATTTCATGATTCAATTCAATTTCGATTAAATCTTAACAATTTAGATTTCATTGGTTATGAAATTGATTAACTGCCGTAGTTGTGATGGCAATGGAAGCTGCTGATCCAAGGACAGATATGACAACCAAATTCGGGCCTTGTGAATGGTCCCTGTAGGGATCGGAAAATAAATGTCCACATATCTTGGTCAAGATTGAGTACTTACCCCATCGAGTGAGGTGAATCAAAACTAAAGGCCCGTGAATACTACTTACTCCGGGAGGTTTGAATCCACCGTGAAGTTCCAATCCTGAACGCCGATGATGACATCACCAACCTTGGTTGCGAAGAAGCCAACATGTACTGTCGCGGTGGTCAATTCGCCACCATTCCATCAGGCATTTATATATTGAGAAGGTTGTTCGTTGGCCTCGGCTCGCTGGCTCCGGCGACATAGACGTAAAAGCGATGCTCGGCAGCGTGGTAGTCGACCCACACCGATGGGAGAGACGGTGCAGGTGCCACACCGATGGGCGAGACGGTCACGTTAAGGCCAGCTTTTGGAAGGCACGCCCAGCCCAGATTCAGCCCGCCGATCTCGGCCAAGGTGATTCCTGCGTTAGCGTTGGCCAGATCAGGGCCCCTGGGTGCCATGGTATTTCTTCGTACCTCTTAGTGGGAGGCGATCGCACTCGCCTAGTCGACCGGACGACCAGTCTCGTGCACCTTCGGCCCAAGCGCAGAGCATGGCTAGCAGGCCCACTCGTTCAGACTGTTTCTCCTGCGCATGCTGACTCTTTTTTTATTCGGCTTGAGCGTGCACGGTGATTCGATTTTGACTTGTGAGTCGATATTTTTCATGGCATCCTTACGTGCTGAAAGCGTAAAACAAGAGAATGCATGCTGATTTTGAGTAGAACTTCTTGACAATTCCAGTAAAAAAATAATTCAAAAGTTGTTATCTTCTTGTCAAATTAGAGTAGATTACAACAATCTGGGGGATCGGTGACATTGGTATGCACGAGGCCAAAACATCGGAACAAATAAATATAATGTGTGGAACAAATAATTTTGTCATGCAGAACAAATAAAATATGCGTGCAGAAACAAATCAATATAATACATGAAACAAATAAGTTTCTCATGTGGAACAAATAATTTATGTGCGAGCAACAAATCAACAAATAAGTTTCTTGCGTGGAACAAATAATTCCTATGTCCGGAACAAATCAATGTACCATGTGGAACAAATAATTTCCTCATGCGAAACAAATAATTTCTACGTGCGGAACAAATCAATATAACACGTGGAACAAATAATTTCCTCATGTAGAATAAATAATTTTCACGTGTGGAACAATCAATATAATACGTGGAACAAATAATTCCTCATGTGAAAAATCTAAAATATATATATATTAAAAGCATGCACGGGTATCCATGCATAATTCTTAGTTCTAAAAACATGAATTGTAGAAGAAAAAACATCATCTAATAGGAAGGTTGAATTGCTTTTACCTAAGCTTTTGTTCTAAACAAGAAAACTTATAAAATTCATAAGTACCAAGATTCCTCACAGTGAAAATATATTGCAGCTAGAGAATGAAAAGGATACAAATTTATTGGAAAGCCACAAACTAAATACATAAAACGAGTAGCCAGAACAACAATATTAGCTAGACAAATGAAATGGAGAGGGAGAAACGAGAGGCAAAATCGAAAGCGCAAAGCAATTCGATTATTCTAGTACGTAACTGTACGTGGGAGTGTACTTGTAGGGGAAAAAAAAGGTAATGCGGCTTGCATACCTCCGACACGATCTCTACTTGCCAAGCTGCCAGCAGGGCAGCCCACCTTGGTGTGCAAGAGGCTCGCGAGCGGGATGGATGCCGCAGCGCATAGAACCAGCCAATCACGCACCAGGAAATAATGACGTCACGGGTGTGCGAGCGGCGCCTTCGGGTAGCGTAGGCGAGTGCGATCGTTCCCGCCACTTAGTGGCTATGTTTAGTATAGGCTGATGTCAAAAGTGTTGATTATGACATTATGAGAGTACTCTCCAATCGTGGATGTGACACTTTAAGAATAGGTGTACAAAACATTCAAATATTTTAATAAGTATACCATATTATTGGAAGCATCATAAAATTATTTTTTAATAAAATTTAAAATATACAACAAAAAATTAGCATAGTACATCTGAACCAACATATGGAAACAACAGGGCTCCAATAATTCAGCATCAAAGACTTATATCTAGATTATTTATTACATATCATTCTTATACCTAGATACCATTTTTTTTTTTTTTTGCAAAGATACATTTTATCTAGAAACATCATAGAGAAAATCAATTTTTGATAACCTTGGCCACTATATAATATTGATATGTGAGGTGTTTGATGTCTCCTCGGTTATTTATGAAAACACTCAAACATAGGTTTCTATGTAGTGCACAAGCCTGCTAAGCGCCCTGACAGGTGTGTGCTGCCTATCGTGATGGGCTGATCGCGCCTTTTAGGTGTGTGCTTCTTCCTATCGTGATCGGCTAATTGCATGATTTTTTTCTTTTCCTTTTTGAAACACGCATATGTCACATATTGGCCCACCCGGGTAAATAAGATAATTTTGTCTGTTTAACTCTTCCTCTCAAAAATCAAAGGTCGAGATTCATTTCTTATCTTTCACCCCCATGGTGCAAGAGAACGGACTTGGGACTACCCTAACACAGCATATACACAATATAAGACAAGAGGTGACTAGCATGCCCAAGAAAAGAAACTACAGATTCATTAATGAAGGGCCTCTTTGGCACAGCTTTTGCAACAGTTTACACTCTTACTTATAGCCCAAGCTATATCAAAGGGTAACATTGTAAAACAGCTTATATGCAAAAGCTTCTATAAGCAGTTCTATGTTTTACACTGGAGACGCCAAGATGCAAAATGCAGCTTCTCTCGCCGCTTACGTGACACACTATGTAAGAGCAATGACCCATATGGAACTCTCGTCAAAAGAAACAAAAATGCTCGCTCTGTTAGGAAGCGAACGGCGGCTTGAACTCGCCGAGGCGCGCGTCGGCAGGAGGCAGAACGGCGGCCGGTGATGATGAGCTGCTGGCCTGCGCGCGGTGGAGGCCTTGGCGCACGGCGTGCTGCCTGGTGCTCTGGCTATGGCCGCAGCTGCGCAGCTCCAGTCAGTGCGTTGGTTGGATGTGGATGTCGTTTCGTTAGATGGCTGGGAAGGGATCAGGCCAAGGAACTTATTTTCGTTTTTCTAATAGAATAAGGCGTACGGTGTTTTGATTTCACTTCCGTCTTTGGCAAAAAGACATACGAACTTGAACTTCTTGGATGCCATAATTAAACAGACATGTATTTTTTTTCCATTTGATTTGTTACATAATAGTATACAAAATCACGCAAATATATGTTTTTGCGATGCGAAAAAATAACTTGAGACTAAAATATTTTTTCCCTCGCAAAAAAAATTGAGTCTCAAGTGTTAGGGGTACTATAGTCATTCGACAACTCTCATCCATTTTTTCAAAAGACAGGATAAGCGTTTTGCCAAATTATTTGACTGGATAAACTGTTTTCCACACAATCAATCCCTACCAACCATGCCCTAAGTGGCCAAGGTCATGGAGGGGACTTTTTGGATCTCTTGTAACCTACCATCAAAATGTTGCTCCATTTGACGCTCGATTGATGACTGCAGTCAGACTCCCAGCTTTACTACGAGTGGAGGCTCTCCAGTACTCGTAGACGACGGCTGATCCTGGCTTAACAACACCCGGTCCATTGTGTTTGTGGAGCTGCTTTCCCAGTCACTCATTGTCGTGCTATACATGGAGTTACGTGTATGCCAATCTTCAGGCGGCCACACGAATGCTGGCCTCTCAAGAGGCACATCCGGCATCGGTGCTAATTTGTTGATTATCTGCACAACCTCCACCATGCTCGGACGATTAGATGGGTTGGGATTGGTACAGGCCAATCCAAGGAGCAGTAGACGTTCGGCCTCATCAATCAAAATGACTTTGTCTGGCTTGTCCCCTGCAGTCAACATGCCGTCTACAGCTTGGAGCAGCATCCCTTGTCTATGAAGCCGCCAAACCCAGTCTGTGATGTGGGCGTCATCAGGTTGGACATCCGCATTCTTCTTTCCGGTAACAACCTCGAGGATAAGTACCCCAAATGCGTAAATGTCAGTCTGGCGTGTGGCCTTGCCACTCATTGCGTAATCCGGTCCTATGTAACCAAAGGTGCCGGCAAGGCCAGTGACATAGCTCTTATTAGCAGCGACGGTGCTAGCAATGCCAAAGTCGCCAAGACGGGCACGGAACATAGAGTCCAGCATGATGTTGCTGGTCTTGATGTCGCGGTGAAGCACCATTGGCTCATGCTCATGATGAACGTAGTGCAGGCCGGTAGCTATATCGCGCACAATGTTGTATCGGGTGCCCCAGTGCGACATTGTAGCATCCCTTGGGTCATGATTGTCACGGCCACCTCGTCGAAACAGATGTTGGTCCAAGCTACCATTTGTCATGTACTCGTAGACAAGCACGGGAACTCCCTTGTTGTAGGACCACCCTGAAATAAATTCCATTGCTCAATGTCAAATTGATATTGTTGACGGCCGTGAGAAGTTAGATTTGGTCAAATGAACGGCTCACAATCATTTGGAACTTGTCCTTTATATAATGCAGCAATTTCATAAGAGCCAGAACTTGTTCCATTTTCTAAAAAGAAAGAGAAAGGAGCAAATTCATAAGAGGCAGTGCATGCAGTAGGTAACTCACCGATTAGTGGAACGATGTTCCTGTGACGCAGACGGTTGATGATGCTAACCTCGGCGAGGAAGTCATCGTAGCGCTGATCCTCAACTTCCTGCGTGAACTTCTTTACAGCCACCTCCATTGCTTCCCCTGTCCTCGAAGCAGCAGCAGGAAGCGTGCATCGGTAGACGGCCCCAAATCCTCCTTTCCCGAGCTTCATCGTGTCGTGGAAGTTCTTGGTAGCCTTTTTTATGTCCCCAAACTCAATCTCGACCGGCACCCCAGGGAGGCCCCGCATGACCTTGGCGAGCTTAACCTGCTCCTTGCTCCATCTCCTGTACTTTGAGTTGAAATAGAAGTATACCGCAATAGTTGAGATGGCAATGGCAGCTGCCGATCCAAGGACCGCGGATAATACGACAACCAAAGTATTCGGGCCTTTTGAATGGTCCCTGCGATCGGAAAATAAATCCCAATTGTAAGATTGAGTACTTAGCTAGCTTGCCCCATCGAGCGGGGAGAAAAATAAGAGAAGGCTCATGGATAGTACTACTTACACCGGGAGGTTTGAATCCACTGCAAGGTTCCAATCCCGAACGCCGACCATGACATCACCAACCTTGGCTGCGAAGAAGCCAACAGGCGCCGTCGCGGTGGTCCAGTTCCCCTCCACTCCATGCGGCATAGATATATTGAGCAGGTTGTTCGCCGGCCTCGGCTCGCCAGATCCGGCGACATAGACGTACAACCTGTGCTCATCGGCGGCGCGGTAATCGACCCACACGGTGCGGCCGCCTGCGCCGGTGGGCGAGACGGTCACGTTGAGGCCAGCATCCGAAAGGCACGAGCATCCCGGATTCAGCCCGCCGACCTCGACGAAGGCAAGGCCGGCTGCGCTGGCGTTGGCTGGAGCAGGGGCCCTGGGCGCCATGATGATGTTGGTGCTGATGCCACGGACAGCGAAGGAGACCGGACCGGCGCCGGCGACGAGGGTGAAGCTGGTGCTGAAGGACGCCTCGACGCCGGAGCGCCAGAAGTCGACGTTGTTTGAGAGAAGCACGAATCCCTCGGAGGTGTTGGACCCGGGGGAGGACAAGAAGCTGTCGTACCCCCCAATAACAGAGGTGGTGAGTCCGGATTTGGTTAACTGTATGTAGTACTGGTCATCGGTGGCGGCGTTGAAGGCCGGGATGTTGTGGGTGACCACTTCGCCGGCGGCCACGGCACAGAAAATGCAGAGGAGGAGCAGGGGAAGCATGTGTGCTGCTGCACGGAGCGTATGAGCTGATGAGCGCGCCATTATACCTAGCTAGCTAGGAGCTGGGTTGTTTTTATAGACACGCGTGAAGCTGATGTTCAACTTGTAAGATTAGTCATGGTCAAATGTCTTCATCTGATTTCGCGTCTTGTAAGACTGAGCACAGATAGTATATCTTATTTGTGTCGTCAGGGTCGACGTCAGGTGCTAATAGAGGAGGTAAGATTTATCTTGGACGGTGGCTTCGTCCTCCAGATGATGCAACGCGTGTAAGGAGTCAGACCTCGTCAAAAGACGCGTACTTACTCGTCAAAAAGCTATGGTATCTTAAAACTATGGTGTATCTCTGTGGCAATGAAAATTGATGTTTTTGCTAGTCAGTCCGTACCGTTTTCTAAAAGGAAAAAATCAAGAACCATAGTTGAACTCCTGTAACTGTCTGTCGGCGACCCCCCAACAGCATCTCTAGAGGACTTCTGCGAAATTTCAAACAAGACAGATATTTTATTACACTGGTCTGAATCTTAATACAAGAGGAATTTAATTAGTATAAATATATCATTCACGAAACTAATACTAATATGTAGCACAATGTTATTTTCGTTGCCATGAAATTAATACAAGACATATATGGCATGATCGGCTAGCCATCATGCAAGAAGACTGGACTCGTCATCTTCAACATGTGACCAAGCCGTAACTGTTGACTATAAGGGGCAGTACGCGGACCATACCTGTTGACTGATAAAATCGTCCGCTTCCGCCAGTTCAGATCGAGATGGGGGCGTACCTGTAAAATTAAGGAAGCAACAAAGAAGCAAAAAAGCACAACGCTATTGACATGCAAAAGATTCACCTGTCGACAGTTGCTCGTGTCTACGAAATTTGACTGAAACTTCCTGGTCACTGAGTGCGCTGTATCCTTTGACCATACATGTGTAATTGTGCACAACAATGATATTTTGCAACACCTTTTCTAAAAAAAAATGATATTTTGCAACAAGCTATATGTACAATCAAAAGTTTCACCTGATGGCAATTGGTATCCATGAAACAGTTTTGCACGAAATTTCCTGGTTACTGGTACTCCCTCCGGTTTCATATTAGTAGTCGTCCTGGAGTTTTTCCGATGTTCAGAAAAGAAGTCGTTCTACTCAGCCCAGCGTGTGAGCGGACGTATTTGCCCTCGAGCTCGTCTGTTCCCAAGAGTGGACGCCTTGGGTTCTGTGGCCTTTACGACGGAGACACAGCCTCGCGCACGCATCATAAATCGTCCTCGCTCGCCGCGGTCAACTCGCTTGCTTGCTAGCCGCTATCGCTGCTCCGCTGCTTTTGCTCGCTCGTCGCTGCATGGAGGCTAAGCTCGGCGACGACGACATGGAGGCCGCGACGGCATGGGGGCTTGTTGCGCCGCCGTCCGCCGACGAGGTCACCATGGATGCGCGAAGGTCCTGAACGCTCCTCAAACGAGACAGTAAAACAACGGAAGTAGCGCAAAACGTGAGGCAACAGACCGAGAAGGAAGAAAAGAGCGCAAAAGTTCCATGCAAAAATTCCACACGAAGCAAAAAATTGAAGCCGTGAGGCATCGAACCCGCGAGGCCGCACCTTGGGCCAGTCGACGGCAACCAGTTGGGATGGAAGCTGCTAGCAAATGAAGTGGACCCAACACGCTATTTAATAAGGATATCCATGGAAAATTACCCCTGAATTAGTCAAGCCTTGGTAACGTAACCCATGTCCGAAACGACGACTAATATGAAACCGGAGGGAGTACGTGCATCCTTTGACCCGGTGTGATTGTGGAGTGTGGACAACAAGGAGGATATCACCGGCAGAACGCAACGGACTTATCTCTTGACCCCTTCCTTCGTTTTAACGGCGATTTTGTCTGTGCGTGCGGGCGGTGGAGCAAGCACAAAAGAGCTGAGACACTCGATAACCACCGCGCGCGGGCCGTTCGTTCCCTTTCGCCGTCGGCCGTACGTACGTGCGACGACTGCATTTGGCGTCCCCGGCCACCGCAATCACAATCTCCGATCCTCCGGCGCTATCGATCTCTCTTTACCGACGACGCAGTCATGGTTCCACCTCCATCGAATTACAGCGAGTCGGCGACCGAGAAGCCAGCAGCACATCGGTGGCCCCGACCTGGGCCCGGCTAGCCACCTGCGTACGCCGTGACGCGAGCGCCGGCGAGCATGAGGCGCTGGCCGAGGCGCAGGAGCGGGACGACGGAGACGTTTCTGGGGAGGCATGTCCTCGCCGTGGACCAGCCGACCAGGCGGGTGGTCGCTATTTCAAATAGCGACCGCCCCTTGGGTCCTGGCCACCGTTCGATCTGCCCCGTGCGGCTGGGATTGGATGAGTTGACGGGTCATTGCTCCTAGTCAACGAGTCATAACGCAGGCCCGGGCGGATGGACGGCGCGAGCGCCGAGCAGCGTGGGGCGGCGGAGGTCGACGGCGATGTCTCTTCGTCCCGCGAGAGCCGAGCGCGGAGCGGGGGAGGTCGACGGCGAACCCCGGGCGTCGAGGATGGTGGCCGTTGCATTCTTCTAGATCGCCGCCGCCGCCCGGCTGGTCCAGCGGCGCGTCAATGTGCCCAGCTGGTGAAGATGTGGCCGCCATCTTCTTCATCGGGAGGTCGTCGCCATCTAAGCCCGTGCCGCAGCTAGCGCCAACCGAACGCCGGCCACGGGCCGACGTTGTTGCTGCCAAGCACCGGCAAGCAAGCGCGAGTGCTCGACGGCGCGACGCCGGCCTTTACCCCCGGCCTCGCCGTTACGCTTTCCGCGCGCTGGTGAGCACAATTCACCAATGAACATGGACATGGTTCTGCACACTCGTGACATGGATATATTGATGCCTGAATTGAAGCGAACCTCGGTGGTGATTTCACAGTACAGTGCTCTGCTCGTCCGATCACAAGGCTTGGTGCAAGCCATCATGCCAATTCTGACGACGCTCATTTGTTAGTTCTCGATCGTTGGCAATGTTTACCTGTGACATGGTGACGGAGTTGCGATTTCAAATACACAGGAAGTTTTTGCTTGGCTACAGCTATATATCCCATTAGTTACAGAGCACTGTCAGGTCGTCTCCTGCAGCTTACAACATTAACCAAGTTTCAGGCTTCTTGCAAGTTTGGTCCCTTGTGACTCTTCACCTTGTTTCAGGCTTCTTGCAAGTTTGTGCTAATCGCTCCAGCAGATTTTGAAGGCCACGCCCTGGAACGCCAACGTAGAAACGAATTAATCTTTCGACAGACCGTGTGGGCTATATATTGGGCAAAACAGGGACCAATGACGCAATTTTCACTTTGCTCTATAGACTTCTTAATGAAGATGTGGTATGGCAACGTTTGCTAAAAAATAAATACTTCAGTACCAAATGTCTTACCCAAACACAAGGCAAACCAGGAGATTCTCACTTTTGGTCAGGCCTAATGAAGGTTAAGGATGGGTTTCTAAAATGGGGACACTTCCAGTTTGGGGACAGAAACAAAACTATATTCTGGAATGATGCTTGGTTGCATAATAATATAATACACCCCTATGTGAACAATATCCTTCCCTATAGAATGTGGTCAGATGGAAACATATTACTGTGAAGGAAGTCTTCTGTTCCATTCCCCTGAACTTAAATTTCAGTAGACCGGTAGTAGGGAGTAAATTAATAGAATGGAACAACATGGTTTCAAAGTTAGTCAATGTGAGACTCACTGGTCAAACCGACTCTTTCAAATAGAATTTACATGCGAATTGAAAATTCTGAGTGAGTTCAATGTATAATACAATGTTGTTACATCCTAACCTTGTCCCCACAAAGTACTTATGGAAGATTAAACTTCCTCATAAGATAAAAATCTTCTTATGGTACCTAGTAAGAGGGGTCATCTTGACAAAGGATGATTTAAGAAAAATAAAATGGAAAGGATGCCCCAAATATAGTTTTTGTAATCAAAACGAAACTATCAATCTTTTATTCTTTGAGTGTTATATTGCAAGGTCCGTTTGGAGAATCATCAACATTATCATTTCAAATGATTGTTGTGGATGTAACATTAATTGTGAGAATAGGTGTACAAAACATCATATATTTTATGTTTACTATATATTTCAGTTCTCCATATGGTCATGTTTTAATTCTAGCTAAAAAATTTATTATAGACAAACTAAGAATAAACAAAAAAAAAGGCTTAGTATCCCTAATCATGTGGGTCGTAATGGCATATCCAAGACTTATACTAGTCTCGTCATTACATCATTAATATATATCTAGATGTCGATTTTTTTTTTTTTTTGCAAAGACACCTTATATCTAGAAACATCATAGGGAAAATCAAGTTTTGAATAACCTTAGGCACTACATAATGTTGATGTGAGGTTGGTCCCACATTAACCATAAGTCTGCTAAGTTGTTTGCTATAGATATGTGCTGCCTATGGTGATCGCATCATTTGCTCTACAAAATAGTTTCTAAATTGGTATCGTTGTTTATATTTTGGAGGATAAGTTGTCAGTGATACAAGAGAGGGTGTCTTGATATGGCTTCAACTAAGTGTATTGTAAAGGGTAGTCAGGGCCGGCCCTTGGGCAATGCGGGCGGGTGATTGCCCACAGCCACATTCCATTTGTTAAGAAGAAAATTTTTATCGTTCATAATGAAAAAGTTCCATGTTCAATAAGTATAACGTTCTATTTCTTAAAAAGACAAGTTCCATTGCACAAAATGAAAATATTCCACGTTCAATAAATAATGTTACATTCTCATAATAAAAAGTCCCACGTTCCATTGGCACATCTTTTTTGTTCCATCACTATTTTGTTTCAAGAAGAAAATTTATTTCCTCCGGTTATCAATATATATATTTTGTACAATAAAAAATCCACTTTACCCCCCCCCCCCCCCCCCCCAAAAAAAAAAAACTTTTTCCGTTTCACACCTTAAACAAAATGATGGCTCACTTTGTGCAATACACACCCTATTTAAATTTGTCCTTTTTTTCCAATCTACAAATAGAATTTGAAGCTCCCACAATAGTCGTTCACGTTCAATAAATAATGACTTTTTTGCATGATGATAGTTCTGAGAATACCCATGTTAAAATAGTTTTTAATTATTTTTTGATATCATGTGAATGCATATATCATCAATCACTATCTAATCATGTAAATAGTATATAAAAGATATGTCATAATTATTTTAATGTAGTCTGTACTGTGAGTTGTCATCATGCAAAATTTAAGCTTCAAATTTCACTTGTAGCTCGAGAAACAAAAAGACACACTTCAATAGGTTGTGTTTCGTACCACATAGAATTTTTGGGGGGAGTAAAGTGAGTTTTGATTTTGTTTAGGATGTGAAATAAACAAAATGAATTGGTTGGCAGAGTAAAATAGACTTTTTCTTATTTTTTTTACCAAGACAAATTATTTGTTCCACAGATACAATATTTTTGTTCCGTCCCTAAATAATATCTACTAGTATTAAAATTATTTATCTGAGCTATAAAATATTTTGCTTCGCAAATACATATGTCGACTGCGAGCCCGGTGTCAGAGTCCTGCCCATCGGAGCTTTCTTCTGGAAATGCTCACTGTTGTCTGGCAAGTGTCATGGGGGCAGGCGGGAGACGCCGGCAGCTTCTGGATCAGGGAGGTGTGCGGCTGAACGGTGAGCTTCTCGGCGTCATAGCTAGTCGTTACAGAATACTCTGTTGTAGCAACAGAGTATTCTGTAACGACTACAGAGTATGTGCAGGTTCTGGTTGAGCGGCCATCCAATGTGCTGCAACTGAATGTCTGAATTGCAGTTTTTGCATGCCGAGAGGCGCTCAAGTTAAGACAAAGCTCTCGTTGGCTGATCAAGCTATACGCGGGAAACGAAACTGTGAATCCCAAAATTAAATTATTTGTGGAAGATCGAATATTATCAGGAACCCAGAGGAGATTTTCAAAATTTCTCTTACTGGCCTGAACATTCTTTCAGAGTGAAATATCTTCCGTCTTTTGGAAACTGGTGCACAAATGTAACATATTTCCTACATCGCAAGGACCTGATGAAGTAGTGTAACTGAATTTTTGCAATGACATTTAACAGGAAAATAGCTTATGTTGTTCTTCCTACAGTAACTGTATGGATTAACTTTAAGACAAGGATAGTGAAATGTTTGTCATTTTTGTGTTGCTATATGGGAAGAGTGAACGATCGATGATGCTCTGTTGTGGTTCAACAGGAAAAAGATATCTTATTTGTTGTGAAGCAAACATTAAGAATATGGAATCTTTAGACTAAACAACCCTGAATCTGCTAATTAACTGTTACCTCCAATCTAAAAAATTTGACGCTTAGGACAAAAATATTTACAGAAAGATCAAGTTATCAGCCTGATAAAACCTCCTGATGGCATCCAACCATGCACTAGTAGTCTAGTACGACATCAGTTCACTGAATTTAGAGATGAAGTGGTTTGCTTGCAGAAGAAGCCTATGTTTATGTCTTGCTGCAGCAATATTGCCAGCATGTTACTTGGCAAAAGGAAAGCTCAGTCTGCAAGCTACTTCATATTTCATATATACATATGGGTAGATTGTGCAGAGTACAAAACAGTTACTTAACAATTGGGTATGAAGTTCAGGTCAAGTTCATCAAGAAGATTGCACAGCTTGAGAAGAAAGAAAAAAGAACGCCAGGCTTTGTTTGTGACGCTAAGGGGGTGACTGGGGCACTTAAATATGTGCATCACAATCTGAAAACCCAAAATTCAGTTAGTACTTGACTCTTCTAGCTAATTCAAATGCCCAGCTAGCATTGGTTAAGGTTCTTTCGATGAAGTATATTCAGCATTTGGGAAACTGCACAAATGCAACCGAGTTGGTGGAAAAGGACCTGATCGAGTCAAGTATGTGACTGCAAGCAAATGAATTACAGTGTAGAGTTTGCAGTTCTATGCCAGATGTGCTGCTCTTCCTGAAGCATTTTTAAATAGAGATTTAAAGATTCAGAGTATTCCATAGCGCATCTGAAATGTTTTCTTCAGAACAACTATCCAGCTCTGAAGTCTGAACTTAACCAGGCATGAGTGGTGGATGACGTCGGTGTGGTGCGAGGGTCTCGACGGACGCAGCGATGGCAGCGTCGTGATCGCCTCCGTCGATGACTGCTGCGCGCGGCCACACCACCGTCGATTGGGCGGCGGAGATGCCTTCAGAGCTGCACGGGACCATCGGGGAGCTCCCGCCCCCGCGCGCGTCCTCTCTATGGCCGCCGGCGAACCCGACCTCTGAATATGGCGCGCGTGAACCGGAAGGAGGGCGCGCGCGGTGGCGGGGCCAGCGGAGGGAGGCGACGGCGGCGGCGGCGCGACATCGCCGGCGCAGAATACTTGCGAAACGCCCCCCATGTCGCGCCCGGAATTTTGCAAAACGACCCCTGGATTGGATCGCGATTAATAATCGCGATCCAAAATAGGGGGGTATTTGGATCCAAATTTTTGCAGTAAACACCCTGGTTCGGCCGGGTCGTTCGTTTCTCCATCCCCGCCGTCCGCCGTCGCCATCGCTGGCGTCGCGAGGCCCCCATCCAACCCGTCTCCGTTCAATACATGGCAGCGTCTGTCTCAGATCTCTCCGCCGCAGCAAGGAACGAAACGCGGAGGCCGAGGAGCTCGCGCGAGCCCCCGCCGCTCACGAGCAGAGCAGAGCAGAGCGACCAGCGGCGCGCTCAAGCTCAGGGAAGGCATGGCAGCCTGAATCGGGCCCCGATACTTCTGCCGCAGCGGCTGCGACAGTGAGAGGCCAGTGTAAATCGTCGCAGGCCGGCGCGGCCGTGATCTCCTGATGCAAGTTCCCCAATGCCGGATCCCCTCTGCTCTGTGTGCTGCAAATTGTCTGCGATCCATGAAGCATATCTGAAGAAAGTTTCATGTCCCAGACAGCATGGAAAATGCACGTCGACGAATTGTTGAAGCAGGGGAAACCGTTTGGCTATTTGTTTTCTCCAGATTTCAACAGACAGAAAAATGCAGAGCCCGAGTTTGAACCTGTCTGTAACTTCTGCACGGTTGTCTACTGAACGATGCCATTGCCATGCCACTCTGTTGGACAGCAGCTCAGTAACGTAAGAAACTGATCCATGAATGCTAAACCGTTCTCCACTCCACAGTGTCTGATGATCTCTCAACACGATGGTCTCGCAGCTTAAAGTGCAGCAGGACAACCCAGTTGCAGGATTTGAATGTGATTCTCTGGTGCATTGTAAATTTGTAATGATTTGGTGTCAGATTTTCACTTGAAAATTTGGGTACTGGACATTGGCATCGGAGGTTTTGTTCTAGTACTTGCAGGTTGAAGCAGAGGAAACGTATGGGCGTGTGGCAACAGAAAGGAAGACTTCTCAACATGATTGAGACCAAGCAAACTGCATGTATATGAGCAAACTGCATGTATATGACCGACGGCTGCACTAATTTCCCGTACAAGTACTTACAAGACCACGTTAAAATTTGCAAACTATTTGTGATTTCTGCCGTTTACATGTCCACCCTGGGCCTGGAGTTTTTGGTTGGCCTGCTGAAAGAATTCTCAAGATATACTTTGTGGACCTGATCATCAAGAACCGTAATAAGTGAACTTCGCAATAATGTTTCGCAAGGCAATAGCCTACGTTGTTCCTCCTACAGTCATTATATGGATTCATGTTCAGACTTCAGTCAAGATAAGTGAGATGCTACGTGTTTGGCTCTGAAAGAAATAAGAGATGCTATTTGTTTGCGAAGCAATACAAAGCAAGAGGAAACGTCCAAAATGTTGATTCTGCATGTTATGTGCAACAATGGAGGGAGAGAGAGAGAGGCGCATGAGAGAAAGAGAGGGCGCCGGCGGCTGCGGCTAGAGAGAGAGAGAGAGAGAATTTAGGATTTGGCCCTTCTAATTCCTTCTTGCCTTTATTGATAAGATCCCCCCTCTTTATATAGAGGAGAGTGACTTGACCCCTAAGTTACATGATTACTTGACCCTTAAGCAAACTATGACTTGACCCTAAGTAAACTAGTGGACCCATGGCCCACCTGCCCTAACAGACCTAGCCGGCCACCTTAGCTTGGCCCTTGCGCCTGCTGCCCTAACAGACCTAGCCGGCCACCTTAGCTTGGCCCTTGCGCCTGCTATAGGTGATGCCGACCTTAACATCTCTCCCCGCCTACTGAAACAGCTCGTCCTCGAGCTGCAATGATGGATATAACTGCCGAAGAGAAGAAACATCCTCCCAAGAAGTCTCCGTTGAAGGCTGACCTTTCCATTGAATAAGAACTTGTTGAACTCCTCGAGAAAGACGGCCGCGCAAGACTTTTTCTGGAGTTGGAACCACACGTCCTTCATGAAGCACTGGCAATGGAGGTGGATGATCAGGAGGAGTACCATTGTACTTTTTAAGAAGCCCAACATGAAATACATTATGAATGCGGCTATTAACCGGGAGTTCCAAACGATAAGTCACCGAGCCAATCCTTTCCACCACTTTATAAGGTCCATAATATTTTGGAGATAATTTTCCCTTTGGAGAAACAGCAATAGCAACAGTAGTTCGAGATAATAATCGAAGCCATACCCAGTCACCAACCTCAAAGGATACATCGGTATGCTTACGATTATAATATTTTTGAGAATAATTCTGCGCTTGAAGAAGACGTTCACGAACCATAGCTAGAAAAGCATCCCTTTCCTCGAGCAAAGAATCAACAGCAGGAATTCTTGCTTCACCAATATCATAAGCGCGTAAAACCGGAGGATCGCGACCATAGACAAACTTGAATGGAGTCTCCTAAATTGAACTTTGATATGATGTATTATAACAATATCAGCCCAAGGAAGCCATCGAATCCAATCTTTAGGTTTATCACCCGTCAAACACCGAAGATACATTACCACTATTTTATTTGCTGACTCCGATTGACCATCCGTTTGCGGATGATATGCAGAACTCATATCCAACTTAACTCCAGATAAATGAAAAAGCTCCCTCCAAAATTTACTAGTAAAAACCACATCACGATCACTAACAATTGAGCGGGGCATACCATGAAGACGAACTATCTCATCAAAGAAAGCCTTAGCCACCGTAGCGGCTGTGAAAGGATGTGCCAATGCAATAAAATGGGCATACTTAGATAGACGATCAATAACTGTCAAAATGACTGATTTTCCTCCAACTTTAGGCAACCCTTCAATGAAATTCATAGAAATGTCCTCCCAAATTTGTTGAGGAATAGCCAAATTTTGCAATAAACCAGCGGGGTGTAAATGAGAAGTCTTATTCTTTTGACAAATGGTACAATCTCGAATAAAGTTACTCACAAGACTTTTGGCGCTAGGGACATGAAAATCTGCTTGAAGTCTATGCAATGTCTTTTGTATACCTTCATGAGCTGCGCCATGGATGCCATGTAATATTTGAGGCAAGATGGAAGATGACGTAGGCAAATAAACCTTGTTTTTATACAAAATTAATCCATCTTTGCATCCCCAAGGAAAAATACGATGACCTTCTTCAATATCCAAGATCATTTGACTTAATTCTGGATCACTCATAATATGTTGCCGAATTGTATTAAATATCTCAAAATGAGGAGATGTCAACGCAAAGAGAGAATAATCCGTAGAAGCACGACGAGATAAAGCGTCAGCCACTGTATTAAATCGTCCTGGACGATATTCAACTGAAAAATCATAGCCCAATAACTTACTGACCCATTGATGTTGTGGGATTGTGGAGAGACGCTGATCCAAAAGATATTTCAAGCTATAATGATCCGTACGAATGAGAAATTCACGACCCCATAGATAAGGGCGCCAATGACCCCATAGATAAGGGCGCCAATGATGAACCGCTTGAACCAACCCAATTAACTCCCGCTCATATGCTGCAAGATTGGTATGACGCGGAGCAATTGCTTTGCTGAAGAAAGCCAAAGGACCAGATCCTTGGTGAAGAACCGCTCCAAAACCTGTTTCCGATGCATCGCACTCCACAATGAATGGTTGATCAAAATCAGGAAGATGTAATACCGAGGCTGTCGTGAGAGCAGTTTTAAGATGTTCAAAAGCTGTCGTCGATTCCGAAGTCCAGAAAAATCCCTCCTTGCGCAGTAGTTGAGTCAATGGTCGAGCTATGAGGCCATAATTCTTAATAAACTTGCGATAATATCCAGCTAAACCAAGAAATCCTCGCAATTCATGAATTGTAGAAGGAACTGGCCAATTTGTAATGGCTTGGATTTTATCCGAATCAACAGAAACCCCGTGAGCTGATACAATATGTCCCAAATATCCAACTGAAGGAACTCCAAATAGGCACTTAGATTTCTTAAGAAATAAGCGATGGTGTTGTAACGTTTGAAAGACAAGCTCAACATGGTGTAGATGATCAGACCATGTTTTGCTATAGATCAAAATATCATCAAAGAAGACGAGAACAAATCGACGAAGAAACGGTTGCAACACATCATTCATAAGTGCTTGAAAAGTAGATGGAGGATTAGTCAAGCCAAATGGCATGACAAGGAACTCAAAATGACCATGATGAGTGCAAAAAGCTGTTTTCTCAATATCCTCAACACACATGCGCACCTGATGATAACCGGAGCGGAGATCCAATTTTGTAAAATACTTGGCGCCATTGAGTTCATCCAGTAATTCATCCACAACCGGGATAGGAAATTTATCCTTAATAGTGTTGTCATTGAGAACTCGATAATCCACACAAAAACGCCAAGAGCCATCATGCTTTTTAACTAACAAAACTGGAGAAGAATGAGCAGACGTACTGTATCTGATAATGTCTTGTTGTAACATCTCTTGACATTGCCGTTCGATCTTATCTTTCTGAAGTCGAGGATATCGATATGGCCGTACGGCTACAACCGTGTTTGGATCTTTCAGATGTATCCGATGATCATAGCGACGAGATGGTGGCAATCCGGAAGGTGTTGAGAATAAATCACGAAATCCATGTAACAATGCGTCCAGGCTGTCACGATGCCGACCTTAACACTGCATTACTGCAAACTACAGTTCTCATAACTGAAACTGCTCAATGAACCAGCTCAACGTGTCCAGACTTCTAATCGTGCATCTCTTTTACCGATGAACTGCGCCTTTGTACCTAAATCAGATGAAGTCACTACTCCTCGCACCAAAAGAATTTTCACCATCCTGATTTAGGTTCGACCTCTGCTTGCATTGAACTATGGAGTGGTTTCTGAAGACCAAGCAAATTTCAGCTAGATGATTGGCGGCTGCACTATTTTCTCATACAAGTATCTGGGGTTTCAGCTAGATAATTTCAGCTAGTTTGTATTTTCTCATACAAGTTCAGAGAGGCGCCTAAGCGAGGCTAGACGCGCCTAGACGTTTTTCTAGACGTTACAAATTTACTAATTTTATACTAAAAATAAGACTAAAATTGAAAATAAAGAATGAATCATGATATGGACTGCTATGTAATGACCATTTGAACCTTTTTGCTGACCCATCAGCCTTCATATGAAGGTTCTCCCAAGCTTATCCTCTCGTGCGACTTTCTTTTCTCGACCGCATCCTCTCTTAACTATGCCAGGAGCGGCGGCGGCGGAGAAGAAGAGGTGGCAATGACCGACAGAGAAAGGGCGACGACGCCCGACAGTTAGATCTTCCTCTCATGACTCTATTTTTCTGCTCTCCCGGCGGTCTTCCACTCTTACTGTGCTCCCGGATTTTGCTGCTGACTGCCTAGGCGCCGCTGACCGCCTAGGGAGCGCCTACCCCCTAAGCGAGGCGGAAGACCACTGCCTAACGCCTAGGCGTGCCTAGGCGAGGCCTAGGCAACGCCTTTCTGAAGAAGGACTCACACCTGGAGCTGGAGTTTTGTTTGGCCTACTGAAAATATTCTCAAGCAACCCTTTTTGCCAAAAAGAACAACGGAAGAAAAACCTGAAGCCACCTACATTGCATAGAATCAACCCATTTATTTTCTATAAACCTTGCACACACAACGAAAATAAGAAAATAATTTTAAATTGAACGCCAAGAACATGGACCATTCATGCACCCCATTGGCACTACCTTTATTTATCCCATCGCTCACTTTGCTGTGAGGGGCTTTTGCTGCATCGGGATTTGCAAGCGCAGGGCTATCCATCCATTTCTATTCCCTATCAGCGTGGAATCCCACTTGGGATTGTCCCGGCTTTTAGCACCTCGCTTTCGGCCCAGCCCTTTTGATGGAGATGGGATCGACTAGATGCAGAAATATGACATGAGCCAGATGAAAAGGACATTTTTTCTCTGACAGCTACAGCCTTGTGAACGTTTTATATTCTTTTGACATTCTTAAAATCTGCGATGATTAGAAAAACAAATTTAAATATGATTTGGAGTATATTGGTTGTCTTAAGCATCATATGTCTGATAATGAAGGTACACAAATTTTATTTTCTAAATTTGTTCTATAGAAAATAAATTGGTCAGCATAATTTCACCATCATGTCATCTTTGCATGTCTTGCACATTTCCTTTATCCATAGCTGTTTGTGGCCCATTTTTGAAACTCATGAATTTGACATAAATTCAACTGGATTCCAAAATCTACATGTGTCACCGTGTCAGGTACGTCAAGGCTATGAAAATTTCACGTAATTTTGGCATCTTTTCGCAGTTGCGGCACAGAGTATTGTCATGTTAACCTCCTCGAGCTAACTCACGGTCTGATTTCAGACACAAAGTGCACAAATGCTCCGTTGCGAAGATCCAGCTATGGCTTCACTGGATGCTTGAATTTCACGCACTGACCACCGCCGGACTGTAATGATCGGATCATGTGCCGACCTCGCTGATCCCAGAAAGAGCAAAGGACTTTGTACCTGTCGCCTGGTCAGCAACACGAGGCGTGCCTTGACACGACTCAAACTCTCTATCTGCTTCAGGTAAAAAACAGAGCCCAGAAACAGCTGCAAAACACGAGTCCTTTTGCCGTTCCAAGGTTGCGTGCCGCCAACGCTGACCAGTGACCACTATCACGGCCGCGGCAGCGCACGTGCACCGGAGCCGTCCATGACCGAATATCCGGCCCAGATATCCCCATCGCACGGCCCCGACACGCCCAGACACTGCACCGGACCGGACCCAACCCGTCACGCCCGGATCGAGCATCGGGGCCGTCGAAGCAAATTATTCGGGCCCGGGCCCGCTCATCGGACGGTCGGCAAAGCGACCCGGATAATTTGGCGAGGCTATAAGTACGGCGCGGCTGCCTCCGCCGCAAACCCTCACGCTCCATCCAGGCCGCCGCCGCTCTCTCCTCTCGCTATTCGCTAGGGTTCCGGGAAGAGAGAAGAGGCGGCGCCATGTTGCTCTACCAGGATCTGCTCACCGGTAGGTTATCCCCGATTTTCCATTGATTTTTTCGGGTTTTTGGGGGTGGGTTCTCGCAAGGCGGCGTGGGTGAGTGGGAGCTCGAATTGGGATTTGGGCGGTCCGCAAGGGTATGATAGATCTGATGTAGATATCAAAGTGGAATTTGCCGTCTCATGATTTGAGTTCCGTGGGCGCAAAATCATGAGACGCGGAGTAGGGAATTTTGCGACTCGCTCTCACTTGGCTAGATCTGTTTGTGGGAACGGATTTTGAGCTATAATTTTATAAGCACTGTTTTGCTGTGTGGCTCTGTGATCAGTTTGGCTGACGCGAACTACTGTTTGGTTTTGATTGATGTGATTGCAGGCGACGAGCTCCTCTCCGACTCGTTCCCGTACAAGGAGATCGAGAACGGCGTGCTCTGGGAGGTCGAGGGCAAGGTACGTCTGTCTGTCCCCTTTCGCGTGCCTGGACTCGTGAATCAAATTGAACCCGGTTCTCTGTGATGCTCGTTTTAGATCATTCTGATTGACGCAACCGATTTAGTGAGATTTTAGTGATGGCAACGGTTCTAGTGAGATTTCGTTGATGCAACCGTGTTGGTGAGATTTCTGTACCAATGGAACCTCTTTAGTTGCAGGATGCTTTGATTTAGATTCATCGTGTCACTATATGGAACGATCAGATGGATGTCTGCTGTTTTAGGAGTCTCTGAATAGGGTAGCTTATAGGATTTTCTGTTGTTTGATACGTTTGTTTTCTTGCTGCAAAACCAGAGGCTGTCCTGTTTTCTGGCTGTAGTCATGTTGCAGCACTCACTGAACGTAGCATCGGTCCAACCAGTCGATGAGATCTAGTTCTTAATTTCACTGGTTATGTTACCCTCTGATGCATTGTACTATAATGCTATGTAATATTTATGGTTTGCCCATGTTGTTACGGCTTGCTATGATATCCTGGTCTTTGCTTGAGTGAAGTGGTTTTGCATCCTTAATGATTGATGGCGTTTTTTTGTTGTATTTACGTGATATTTATTACTTGCAGTGGGTTGTTCAAGGAGCCCTCGAAGTGAACATTGGTGCCAACCCATCTGCTGAGGGTGGCGATGAAGATGAGGGTGTTGATGACCAGGCCGTGAAGGTTGTCGACATTGTTGACACCTTCCGTCTTCAGGTTCCACCCTTTTTACTTATCTCAGCTTATTATGTGCTGTGCCCTTCTGTACTTAGCTCTGTTATAACCTTGTGCTATCACTAATGCAGGAACAACCCGCCTTTGACAAGAAGCAGTTTGTCACCTTCATGAAGCGCTACATCAAGAACCTCTCTGCCAAGCTGGAGCCAGAGAAGGCGGAGGAGTTCAAGAAGGGCATTGAATCTGCCACCAAGTTCCTTCTTGGCAAGCTCAAGGACCTTCAGTTGTAAGTTTTATTCTCTCTTATCTTTGATCTAGCATTAGTAGAGTGTCAATCTAGCAACAGTAGGTTTTGAAGCCCTATCCTTCTGTTCAATGTTGCTTTTCTCTAGCTTGAGCTATTCGTTCTCCATGCCTCAACATAAGTATTTTATAATCTGCCTTGTTAAATGAAAAATTCATTGTATAATGGGGGGATTTCGGTTTCTCACAGCTTTGTTGGTGAGAGCATGCATGATGATGGAAGCCTGGTGTTTGCCTACTACAAGGATGGAGCCACCGACCCGACCTTCCTGTACTTTGCCCATGGGCTCAAGGAGATCAAGTGCTAGGCGCACGCCTGCTCCCTGTGCTGGGTGTTACCTATGTAGTTCCTATTTTTGTTCTAGCAAATGTGGGTGTTACCTATGTCGATGAGTCGGTTACTACCTGTTTATCTGTTCTGAATGTTGAGATGAGTCTTTTGAAAACTGTCGGATTATTGGTTATGCCTGATCTGTGGTATTTGCTTTGTAATGGGCAAAGATAGATGAATCAAAAATTGTTTGTCGCATCCAAGTCGTTTCTTGTTTCCTCTTCTGGTTATTGAGCGTGATTGTTTCAATGGCGGTTGTGGAGAATGTACTGGCCAATTAAACAATTGTAGCTATATTCTTGTTTCTGGTATATCCGACCAGAAATGGAGAAATGTTGCATGCGCGATGCTTGTTTTTCCCTTCAACCTCAGGTGTGTTATGCTAACATATTTGCTGCTGCTTTCTGTTGCTGATTGAGGCAATCATAGCGTTGGTTGCTGTTCAATAAGATGAATATAAACAATTGTTGTCGCATCTTTGTTCTTGTTTCCTCTCCTGCTGATCGATTGTGATTGTTTCAATGTTAGGTTGTAGAGAATGTACTGACCAGTTAAAGAAGTGGAGCTATGTTCTTGTTTCTGGCATATCTGTGTGACCAGAAATGCAGAACTGTTGCATGCGAGGCTTGTTTTCCCCTTCAACCTCAGATGTTATGCAAACACATTTGCTGCTTATTTTTGTTGCTGATTGAGGCAATCATAGCGTTGAGGGTGTGCTTGCTCGTCCGATATTGATACAGGAGCACTGAAGCAGATCGAGTTTGAGCGAACCATATCCTGATCATGGGGACGGGAAATGGAAGAAGCACTCGGATCAGGAGATAAGAAACAGAGGGCATCAGAAGCATGTGGATCAGGAGATAAGAAACAGAGCGCAGCAGAAGCAGTCCCCTAAGCTGAGCTGTCATCCTGAAACATTACAGAAAATATCATCGTTATTATACATAACAACGAATTGACCCTGCCAATCCTTTACTTTCTCATCTACCTTCTTGTTCGATATAACTGAGTGAGCGTTGGTGCTGCACAGTGACAGGAAAGAACTATCGCCGCATTCGGTACAGTGACTGTTGGTAGAGTTACAATAATATCAGATTTGATGCTGCAATGGGCCAGGGACTACTGCCGCATTTGGTACAGTGACTATTGGTACAAATAGAACCAGAGGGGCATTGCTGAGTTACACAACATTACCACACGCCCCCTTTTTAGGGGCATTGTTCTTGCACGCTCCTGATCAGTGGCGGCCTTATAGTGCTGAAAAGATACATGGGTGATGTGTGAGCTCTGAATTGTGTTCTGATTTTTTTTCCCCTTCAAGCAGTCTGATCGTGAAGTGGATCGGTGCACAATTCTGCCAACAGCTGCAGAACTTATACCAGTTCGTCAGTTTGTTATCGCTGATCTCTCCTTTTGACAGGTTGAGCCGGTGCATCTTCCACACCAGTGTTAATTTGATGGTTCCAGTATACAGGGGAAGGGTTGTTCTAAGCAAAGTATCTGCAAACGAAACGAAGCATTTCATCGCTCTGGTCTGAACGTTGATGAATGATCCGATTCAGAATGCGCCCCTGTCTGCACTTGTAAAGGCTGCTGTCAAGGCAGACCGTCCAAGCTGGGGTCGCCGTCGTTCGGATCCATCGTGAGCTAGCCGACCTCTTGCAGAGCACACAGGCGTAGGCTCGGCTCGCCGGTCATCCGCCGCCAGACCACGCGCAACGAGGGCCGGCCTCGGCGGCGGCGCTTACTAGCGTCTCGACTTTCTCGGCGGGCGGCTGACGCGGACCTGCTCGTGGTTCCGCCCTGAGAAAGCTGGTCATCGCCGGCCGCTTGCCCTGTGCATGCGGGATCACGGAGCCCAAGCACCGAGACTCAGCAGTTGACTACCACCGACGACTGGTCAACGATCCAGATCTCAACCGCAAGAATCAAATCGAACGAATCGAACCCGCCCAGGCTTGGATGAAGCTGCAATGCCAGCCGCGCCGCGCTAGCTCGGCGACTCGTCCGTGCGCTTCAGTCCGACCTCCCTGCGGTCCCTGATGACGGAGCCATGGGCGGAAGCGACGAGGTCCCTTAATTCCGCGGGGAGGAAGGCGGCGGCTGTGACACCCCGTGTCACTGATTTCCAACCAGTTCAAAGAACTCCAACTCAACATAACGCAAAAATCAAAAACCATTCAAATTTCAAAATCAAATGATCAAATAATTGTGAAACCTAAGCTTGTGAAGGAACTCAAAAATTTCAATAACAACTTGATCAACTAAAAATATCTGTGGATAACCCTTCTCAAACAAGAATTTTGGAGAATTTATGGTGATTTTAGAAATTCATTTGCTAGCTCAAATAAATGCTCAAAGTTTAAAGAGTAGCCAAATTTGAAATGCAACCATTTGAAATTCCTTTGGATTTCAGATGTGCATGTTGGCCAGATGAAAGAGCTCATTGAGATCTTTCCAACAATATCAAATTTGCAGTTTTTGGAGTTTGTTTGATACTCCAAATTTGTGTGCCAAAATTTGGGGAAAACCATTGACCA
>CM017440.1:4285095-4334017 GCA_007726485.1 Eragrostis curvula | reverse complement strand
CGACACGCTGTTCCAAACAACTCCCCGTCGCCCTCTCTCTCTCCGCGACGAGGTCCCACCGGCCCTAGACCACCGGACGCGCCGCCGGCGAGCATTCCGATGACCCACCGCCGCGCGCCTCCCTCCGGCTCACCGTACACCGAGCCATGGACCCGGTCCACGGCTCCATAAACTTGGTCCACGGGATATCCAATAGGAAAATAAAGCAGAAATTAAAATAAAATCCCGGGGCCCTGTACATTTTACAGATAAGCCCTCAAGCTTTTCTGTAATTATGTCTAAAGCCCTATCTTTTTACAGAAAAGACCCTAAACTTTTCTGTAATTATGTTTTAGCCCTCATCTTTTTACACCTAGACCCCCAAACTTTTCCATAATTACATATTAGTCCCAGAACTTTCTGACCTTACAAATAAATCCCTAAAACCTTTCTGTAATTACAAAAGAGTCCTTTGTAATTACAAATAATTTCTCCAATCTTTAAATATCCATATCTTTCTAACCATAAATCCGTTTTGAGCGATTCTTGCGCTCACGGATTCGTAAAAACGCGTAGTACATCATGGTACTACTATCGGAACCCCACATCACACCTAAACATCATCAATGTCCTAAAATCCCCTCTCTCCTATTACATCCCTTTTTATCGGCAATCGTGCGATGTCAAACTCGCATGTCACGATTGTTGCTCACCCAAACCTAACCAATTCTGTGGAGCTAGTCGTCTAGTACTTTCCTCATGACGACATGCATCCCGCTCCATTCTTACACCGCAGATTCATTCACTTATCCGCTAACGATAAATCGTTCATGCGGTATTGCTTCCAAACATCGTAACCTTTTATATTCCGAATTTGATTCCGAACTTAGCCTTGATCAATCCTCGTCCAATCAAGCTAAAACCTAACCCTGCCCCCAACACCTATTCCGATGTTATCACCAATTCCTTATCAAGCCCTATCGCTTTATCATCTTCTTTTATAAGTAATGTTTTATTGGGTATTATTTGAATGATTATTTTATCGTTATTCTAATTGCCAATTTGTTCTTAATCTTTGACCTTGTTGATTTCTCCGCAATCACGCATTTATGTCATGCATAATCACGTACACCCGCTGCATACACTTTCCCCTGCATTCATGCATGTTCTTTTATAGGAATAATATAGAAGCTTGCATATTAGATATGCACGCAATCACCATCAATCAATCATATGCATCTCATCATCTTCACCCTAAAGTGATCAATAAATGAAAGCATATGCATAACCACACGCTCATGTTCATCTGTTAGAGAACATAAGAAACTAATAACTTGTCTAGGTGAATATGGCCCTTACAAGGCCAGGTATATCACCTATGACATATAATATGCCCTGCATTAAATATGCCGCATCCTGCATGCATCATGCCTCTGATCTTCACAGAAGTTTACTTGGCTCTTAATTGGAGTTTAATTGGATCTTATCTATCCCTTTGATCTTTATTTTCTTTTGCGGTAGTTTGTTTATACGCTTTATCTTTATACGTTAGTTTACGCGAGAAACGAGGAAGATCTAGAAGAACTCAAGCTTCGAGGAAGATCTAAACGAACTCAAGCTTCAAGAAGGATCTAGAAGACACAAGCTCCGAGAAAAGACTTGAAGACATCGACTTCGACACAAGAGCTCAAAGACCTAGAACTCGAAGATTAGGAAAGCGTTTGTCAGGCAAGCTCTACATCTCCTTGATCATGAATGAACCTATTGTTTTCGCATCGCACCTATAGAGCCTGTTCTATTAATATGCATTGCTTGTTATTTTACTACTTGTGTAGCTATGACCTACTTGCTTGCTGGTATAATGCCGCTATATAGGCATAAATACCAGAATCCTTGATTACCCTTGTTTACCCCTCTCCTTGATAACCCTAGGACAGTTCCATCATTTCTATGATGGTACATTTTCCTTGCTAATAGAAATGCTTAGGACCCCTCGCAATGTTTCGACATTGCCACACTTTTCACGTAATTGTTTTGCGAAATGTGTTAAACGAGTTTGGTGGTGTGAGTAAATATTTGGGATGGGAGTAGCTCAACTGTGTTAGGATGGAGCTGGTGATGGGATGGGCTGGACTGCGGGCAAGGCCACTGATGAGGTGAAGTGGATAGTGTGATAGCCCACCAGTGTGGGATTTGGTGCTTGCCCGGCCATATAAGGACCGGTTCTCTTACCCAAGGCCTAATGATTCAGTACAACCACGGAACCAGAATGCGGCTGGACTTATCCTCCCTTCTTGGTGTCCTCCACATAATCCATCAGGAGGAGTAGATAACGGGAGACCAGGAAATGGCTCGGCACAGGGGAGCGAGTTACCCATTGTTATGCTCGGGGGAGTAAAGTAAACCGTAGCATACTCGGGGGAGCAGTTACCTGTCGTCTGGATGCCACTGGGCGCTTCCCGCGGTGGAAAGTGTGGGGATGCTTAGAAGATGGACTAAGCGTTATGTCACTCTCCGATCAAGAGTGCATAGCCCGTGGTGAAAGTGTACACCCTCTGCAGAGGTTAATAAATTCATCCGGATGGACGTTGCCACGGCATATGGCACATTATGGCTGCGCATAAGAGATTAGCCACCTCTTTCTATCCTTGGCGTGTGAGTGGGTTGTAGTCAACCCGTGTTTTGGAAGTGTGGCATGGATGCCGGGTCGGTACGATCCTTGTGATCAGAAGGCCAAATTAAAATTTGGGAACTGGCGGGAAGATATATACTCCCCCAGGGCCACCCAACTAAAATATTGACAATAAAATCTCCTGTTTTTATCTCTAAATCCTTGGCTGCTTTACTGAACCCTGCATAAAAACGGAATTCTGCAAAGGAACCTTACAGCCCTCTCCTTGCTAAAGACCAAATATGCATCTATATTATACCCTTGTGTAGTGTAGGGCTTGCTGAGTACCTTGTGTACTCACTGGCTTGCATTTGTGGTTTTAGTCAGAGGAGCCTTCGTAGGAAAACGACGACGGTTTGGTTTTCGTGCCTGCACCTCAAGTCTGCTTGTGGACTTGGGCCGAGTTTCTGCTGATTGTCTGCTTCACCATTAGTCGGTCGGATGGACTTGGATAGTTCTGTATCCTTGTCGAACCGCCACTAAAGGTGTTATCTCAGGTATTATATCTATTTACCAATACGAAGTATGCTTTTGATTACCATATCTGTGTTCTTGTGCGTATCAGCTACTGATCCAGGGACTGATACATGATGCACAACATGCTCCAGAAATTGGGGTATGACACGTCTTGGTCTGCTTCTATGGAAGACATGGATCCTTTAGGTTATATACCAGATATTTGTGTCTCATGACTCCTTCTTTAAAGTTGATTAGATCTTACTGTCCAGAAATGGTTCAACGCAGGAGGTGCTTAAACGGCCTGGCGTGATGGAGTGATACTTATCTGTGTTAATCTCCGACAGTAGCTCAGATTACCATTTTTGTGATCTATTGCATCTTTCGCTGTAATAGCCCTTTTTAGGGAACTTAGGATTCCCTTTGTTTTTCCAAGAGTGACTTTTGCCACAAGCTTTTTCTCAATCCATCCCAGGTTAGGACTATGCAAATCTTATGATCCATCATTATTCCTCATACTGTTATTCTTGTCTTGTAGAGTTTTGTCATCCTTTGGCCTTGCAAGTTCATGGCATCTTGCTTCCAATACCATATATTTGTGCTGAAAATCATAACGAGTGACAAAGGATGTCTCGAGTACGTCTCCACCTCAAACCTCCGATTGGTATTACTCGGATCCGTAAATCAATCTTGAGGACAAATTTGGCTCTCTTTAACAGGTCAAACAAGCCATCGATCCTGAAATCTGGGTACTTATTCTTGATATGACCTCATCAACTGAATTGTAGTCAAGGCACATTCTGTGACTTCTTAACAGACAGAGCAGGTAATTACCAAGGATAAAACCTTGATCGGATAAAGTATTTCTCTTGTAACTCTGCTAGTGGTCCTTTCAATTCTGCTGGTTCATTGGCTCCATTTAATAGGAACTCTTGGCTATTGGGGATTCATCCTGAATTTAGCTTAATGAGGAATTCCTTTGTCTTCATCAGGTAGTCTTCTGGATTACTCAATGGGGAACATCTGAGTATTCTTGTATTACCAGTACTTTTTCCAAGAGTTTGCCTTTCCTGTTGCTTGCTATGTAGGTAATTTTCGATTCACTTGGTTCATATTCCACTTTAGTCCAAGTCATTGGCAATCTTTCTCATGTCTCTTTGGGAACATTTTCGAGGCAATATTTGTAACCAACAGATCTTTACCAGTGTTATCATCGACAGGTGACTTGAGCCTCATTCCTGGCGAAGTTCTCTGGCTGTGAGGGTTCCATGATTTGCAGCCATTAATTCCTGTTGCGTGGTCCATACGGGATTTTGGATTTTGAGCTGGGTCAATTGTGATGGCGGCTGAAACTTCTTGCCATTATCTCGACTATCATTTGCTTCGTTTCCTTGGTTAGGCTCTTCTTTATGAGTTGTCGTTTGACAAGTCACTAACGTCTTTATTCTTTTTAGCACTGCCTTATGCAAACTTTCCCATTTATCTGTGATCCTTAGCTGTCGTTGGCCAAACTTTTGATTGGTCTTAACTCTGTGCTAAAACCTCTTTGACGGTGGGTTTTCTTGGGTAGGGGTATGGGTATAGCTTAGGAGAGGTATTTTAGCACTAAACTGCTATTAACCTTTAGTTTTTGTTGTTATGATGTTTGGTTTGATTAGAAGCACTTAACCAAAGAATCACGGAACAAGGATCAACAAAATCATCGAATCACACAATCAACATGATTTATTTATTGTGGGCTGAGGTGTTCACATGCTACGAACGAGGGTTAAGGCTTAAGGGTGTATATACTATCGATTCTTCCACTGACATCAGAACTCGACCAATGGTCTTTGACCAAAAAGAATCGATGGGGTCATATGACTTGGTCGGTTAAAAGGAAAACTGTTCTTCGCATTTCTGCGTCCAAAAGAGCTTCATTGCCTGATTGGTATAAGGGCACTCAACGATCTTATGTCGGTGGTCGTCTATTAGGTTGGAACAGACACTTCTGATTGCAACCCTTTCCTCGCAGTTGAAAGAAGCAAGGGGTTTTAAAACAGAAAAGGCATAGTTATATGAAAGATTTTGCAATTAGTTTTGAAAATAGTCTTTTTCAAGCACGACAAATCCTAGGTTTTCGTTCCACAGTCAAGTATTACTCTGATAACACTCTGTCGTATCCCAACTCTGGAGTACTCTGTGCATCATGTATCAGTCCCTGGATCAGTAGCTGATACGCACAGGAACACATATATGATAATCGAAAGCATACTTCGGATAGGTAAATAAATATAGTACCTGATATATTGAGCCTTTAGTGGCGGTACGACAAGGATGCAGAAGTATCCAAGTCCTTCCGTCAAATAAGGCGAAGCAATCACACACAGACAGCGGAAAGCACGACCCAAGCCACAGGCAGACTTGAGAAGCAGAACCGAAAACCAACACGTCGCCGCTTCCTACGAAGCCTTCACTTCACTAAAAACAACAGGCGCAAACGCGTGAGTACATAAGGTACTCAGCAAACCCTAACACAAGGGAAAACATATGCAAGGGTTTATCAAGGTAAAGGCTGAGGGTTCCTTGTGTTGGCGGAAAGCCAATTTTATGCAAGGGTTGTTTTGCAAACAAAGCAAGTGCGCAAACTACAGTCAAGAATGATATCAAAGAGTGGGGTTGGTCGGCCCTGGGGGAGATAATGGTTCAATCCCGCCAGTTCCTCACTTTTAATGCTGGCCGGAAACCAGCGCACGGCTCCACGCCGGTGTATTCCAAAAACACGCCAAGGATAACTCACACAGGAAGTCTAATCATAGTGTGGCCATTGCTTTCGTGTTGTCCAATACCGTGGAACACGGCTATCCGGATAGATTCTTAACCTCGGCCGAGGGTGCACAACTTTCCCCACAAGGTAGTCCAGTCCTCCCCGGGGTCTCAGTTTGGACTGTCCTACTAAAGGTCCCGTACCTACTTGGTACCACAATGGCATCCCCCACGGACATCACCAGGGGCTTCATAATTCAATAAGATGGCCAGATTCATAGATGCCAGATCTCGAACACCCACCAACGAATGAGTCTTCTCCTGGGATTCCGTTGCAATCTCCTGCCTCCGGGGGGTAACGGGTGAGTACTAGTAGGGTGTGATTCCAATCCCATGCCCATTCATGGCTTGTGGATGCGCGTATGGTGCTAGGCAAGGCGGCACAAGAACCGGTCCTTATACAACCGAACCAGGCATCTTCAATAGCCAATCCTCACGAGGAAAGGCGTCCCAGAGATAGCCTCCCCACTGAGGACTACCTCGCCTGATTCCGTCAAAACATTCCCCCACTTGGGTTGCACTTTTCATTAAGCCACCCAATTTTCACATTTACACACACCACCAAGACACACGCATTTTACACGAAAATCATGTGAGCAAGATTAATTAAACACATGGTGAAAGTCCTAAGCGGCAAAGCAATCCAACATATCATTAAGTAATTTAATGATGTTGGTTCCTAGGGTTAACAAGGAATCAGGATAAACAAGATCAAGGCATGGCAATCAAGCATTACTTAGGTCCTTCTAGCATTTAAATCACCTTTAAATACCATGCATGTTTACTTAAAATCAGGCTCTAGATAGGATTATTTTGCAATCATAGGATCAACATGATCAAAGGGAGTTAGGGCTTGCCTGATATTCGCTTTCCTAATCTTTAAGTTGTATTCTTGAGATTTGAATCTTCTGATTTGATCCTTGAGTTTGGATTCCTCAATGAGCCTTTGAAGTGTTCTGGCTCTTCCTCGACTCTCACGTAATCTAGCGCATAGAAATACTACGCATAAATAAACTACCGTAAAAGAAAACAAAGAGCAAAAAGAGCCGAATAAGATCCAATTAACTTCAATAAAAGCGATAGAAAGCAAATGAAGAACAAAAGACTCAAAACACGGATGATACATCCAGTTTTACTCTAACAAGATTTTGTTACCTTAAAAGGGCCATTAGGGGTGATGCATCGTACTCGATGGCTTTTGGTGTAATGAGATATGCTAAACATGAAGAGAAGAGCATGAATGCATGAAGTAACGGGGACAGCGTGTGATCGTGTTCTTCGTACATTCATGGCACTAGCCTTCATATAGGTAGTAACCTATATAAAGGTTCATGCAACACGTGTACGAAGTACAAGTTGTGTCAGCTTAGGGCTCCTATACCTTATATCGTTAACTAATGATGATTAGCTATTAATTACTTACTAGATTAATTAATTACTAAGACTAAGCTATTATTTATTGAGTTGGTTGTCATGCGTCAAACGCATGACGATGGCAAGTGCACGTGAGCATGTATGACATGAATGGACGACTGCAGATAAAACACTAAGATCAAATAAAGACAACTAGCAATTAAGATAACAATGAATTAATAACTCCAATAAGATCCAATAAAAGAGCGCTTATAAAACAGGATGGGTAAGTACAAAGTAACAAAACAATTTGTAAAGTAAATACAGAACTGGGAGTAAATTTTGTAATATAATTTATATATATAAAATATCACTCTCTCACAATCGTTTCCAGCCTAGGGTCCATCCTACAGTCAAGCATGGCTCTTATACCTCTCTGTCGTACCCCATTTCTGGAGCACTAGTGCTTACCGTATCAGTCCCTGGATCAGACGCTGATACGGACACTTACACAGAATGAATATCACAGAGTCATCACTTACATAAATATTACCAAGTCTCATACAAGCCTTTATACATAAAAGGTCTTACAACAACCGGCCAAGGGCCACTTTATTACATCAAGCATCATGCTGGTGGGCTGCAACAGCAGAACCACTTACACACCACTACAGCGGAAGACAGAAACGGCACTAGCACAGGCATCTTGAGTGCAGATAGGACCCTACTCTTCATCACCATCCTCCATGTACTCTGGCTCTTCATCTGAATGATTAAGCATGGGTGAGTACATAAGGTACTCAGCAAGTCCTAACAACGAGGGATAATTGAATGCAAGGGTAAAACCAAAGGATAGGCTGAGGGTTTATCATCTGGGCGGAAAGCCAGTTTTATGCAATGGTTGTTTGGAAAATAAAACAGTTCACAAACTACTATGAAGATTATCTGTGGTATTTAGTGGGGTTGTGGCCATGGGGGAGATGCAGTCCATCCCGCCAGTTCCCAAGTTTTAATGCTGGCAGGAAACCAGCGCACGGTTCCACACCGGAGTATTTCAAAAACACACCAAGGGAGTAACACACACCATTATACTAATCATTGTGTGGCACAAGCTTTTGCGTTGCCCATTACCGTGGGACACGGCTATCATGATAGGTTTTTAACTCTGCAGAGGTTGTACACAATTCCCCACAAGGCATACCAGCCCTTCCCATCGTCATGGATCGGACAGGCATACTAATGGTCCCGTACCTACATGGTGTCACCACGGTACCACCACGGAAATACTGCAACCAGGGGCTCCACAATATCATCATTATCATGTAGAAAAAGCTTGAATAATCACCATATGCCGGATCCCGACACCTGCTATGTCGAGTCTTCTCATGGCTTCCGCTGCAACTCCTGCCCTCCAGGTGGATACCGGGTGAACACTATAGTAGGGTGTGGTTCCAAACCTTTCCCATTCAAGGCATGTGGTTGTACGAAGGGTGCTAGGCAAGGCGGCACATGAACCGGTCCTTATATGACCGAAGCAAGCATCTTCAATAGCTATCCTCAAAAGAGGAATCACATCCCCGAGATAGTCCTTCCCACTGAGGACTACCTCGCTTGCTTCCGCCAAGAAATATCCCCACTATGGGTTGCATAAATATCACTAGTATATTACCATCCCACATTTCATATTCACAAACACTCCACCAAACACATGCACACCATTTCACACAAAAAGCATGTATAGTAAGATTAATTAAGTACACATGGTAATAAGTCATAAGCAGCGTATCATTTCAACATATCATTAAAGAATTAATGATAGTGAATCCTAGGTCTAACAATGAAATCAGGATAAGCAATATCAAGGCATGGCTATCAACAAGTACTTAGAATCATACTAGCATTTAAATCACACTTGAACATCATGCACATTTATTTCTAAACTGGGCTCTATGTTGGATCATTTGTAAATATAGGATCGACATGATCAAAGGGGTTAGAACTTGCCTTCACTAAAGTCTTCTTCTTCTAAGTCCTCGTAATCCGGATCTTCAGCTCCTTCCTCAAAAGCTTGATCTTCTATTGAAACAAGGTAAACAACGATCGAATAAATCTACCGATCAAACAATTTAACTAACAAGCAAATAAACCATATGAAGACCAAACAGAGGCCAACAACAGAGGGTTCTGGTGTGGACCAGATAGTTCATGATATTTGATGAATTTTGGCGAAAGAATCGCCAAAATTGGAGCTAAGACGATAAAGATATGAATTTTACAAGTTTGCAACATTGGAAATAATTAGGATTAAACTAAGTAATTAACCATAGACATAATCCTAATTATTATGGAGTAAACAAGGGTTACAAAATGATTAGGAGATAATCTAGTAATTATGGGAATTTTTCTGATAAAGGAAAGTGCTCGAAATAGGTTTCTGTGTGCGTTCTGTGTGTAGACTTAGCATTTCCAGAGACTATGTGTCGCTGACAGATGGGGTCAGGGGGGCCAGGCCACTGTGCATCACTGTGCGGTGGACTTGGTCCACATGCGCTGTGAACTGAGGGGGCATGAGAGGGCGGTCCACGGTGCACCGCATCCGTGGACGCGTGCTGACGCGGCAAGGGAGACCGGGTCGCCGCGGGCCAAGGCATGCCACGTCGGATGGTGGCGCGGCGTGGCCAGACGACGCCGGAGCGCGGTGCGCGCGGCGACAGGGCGCGAGAGGCGACGGGGCTAGCACAGCAGGGCTCTACGCAACGCGGCGGAGCTAAAGGTGCGTGGTGTTGACGACGAGGGGCGTCGGAGAGACGACGCGGGCTCACCGGAGTCCGGTGGCGCACTTCTGTGCATGGGAAAAGGGGCGCGTGAGTGCGGGTTGGTGGTGTTTGAGATGCTGCGCGTGTGCGCGCAGGTGTGCCGCGCGTGGTGCGCGCCTCAGCGCAGGCTGGCGCAGCCGAGAGGCTTGTCGGCGAAGAGGCTGAGCGGCGGTGGTTGTCAGAGCTCGACACGGAACGTGAGCTCGTGCACGGGAAGGGAAGGTAAATGACGCGGGAGAGAGAGAATAGCGAGGGGATGCTCACGGTGGACTCGAAGATGGCGGAGGAGGCCGGAAGCTTGACGTTGACGTGCTCGCGGTGGCCGGAACCCTAGCCGCCCTTGCCCGCCATGTTCTGCAGCTCAACTGCAAAAATGGCGAGGTGCATGAGGTTAGGGAAGGCACAGAGACGCCAGGGAAGAAGAGAAGGGGGGCAGAGCTCCACCGTTGGCTCGCCGGAAGGTCGCCGGACTTGGAGAAGGAGGATGGGGAAAAGCAGTAATTGGGGCGCTCGGAAGGCAATGGCGAGGGCGTGAGCTCAGGAGAAGAGAGTGGGGGTGTGCGCGGAGCTCGGCGGCTTTTATAGGTGGCCGCGGAGTGAGCCGTTGGGCGCCAGCTCGAGCTGCGGTCGTCGGCTTGGTCGTCGCCCGAGTACAATCGACGCGATGGTGCGCCAGAGGGAGGACGACTCCCACGCGCGTGATGACGTGGGCATGAGGCTGCGGACGAGACGCGACGAGAGCGGGCTGAGCGAAGCTGACGTTGAGGCATGGGGCTCGCCGGTCTTCGGCGGTCATGGTCGTCGGTCCGCGCGGGGGAGATGGGAGCGCTGCCGAGGGGTTGGCGGACGGGACGGAGCGACGGGACGAGACGACGAGGCGCGCGTGTGCATGATGAGGCGCTCGCTGTAGAGCGAAACGACGGGACGACGATGGCCGGCATGGGCGCTCTGCGCCGCTGCCAGAGGAGGGAGACGACACTGACAGGTGGGGCACACCTGTCAGTGACTTGGCGCGGCGGAGCAGGCCGGGCTGCTGCTGGGTCGGAGGGAAGAGAGAGGGAGAGCTGGTCCTCGGGCTGGCGCGGGAAGAAAAGAAAAGAAAGAAGTGGGCCGGGGAAAAGAAAAGGTGAGGGGCGGCCCGAGAAGGAAAGAAAATATTTGAACATTTCCAGAGAATTTCTAGGATTCAAATTTGAATGGATTTCAAATTTGCGAAAAGGAAAAATCAAATGAACACATAAATAAAATCAGAAAATTCCAAATATGCAGATGGTGGTGTTCAATGCACATTTAAAATTCGAAATTTTAAATTTGGCCTGTATTTGACTTCTACTTTGATTGAATTTGTTCAAAATTGAAAAAGTTCAAATTTTTAGTGATTTTTAAATATGGGCAAAACACAGGGTGTTACATCAACTGAAGAAAAACGTAAGACGGGACTAGGTCAACCGAAGTACACAGCTAGCAAACAATAAACTTAAACAAATCTAGTTCATTCAATAATGACTCGAGTAACCAAATTAAACAGTGATCGACATCGACAATCTATCACCAGGCTGACTCGAGTAACCAAATTAAACAGTGATCGACATCGACAATCTATCACCAGGCTACAGCCAGGACAAGTCAACTGAACTGTAGCAAAGAATCGGACCAGGTCTAACAATTCCAAGCAATAAACGTACAATGTCGATCTCTAGATTAATTTAAATTACCAGATAACTAGCAACCACATCGATTCTAATTACGGACAAGTCGACATAATAGAGGTCGATACGCTTACCTGACGAAATCCAAGTCCACGAAACCGGAGCCCCGATGGACGCCGATGTCGACGAAAATCCCGTCGAGAAAAGTTGTGGCGATGCGCCGAAAAGTGGTTGTATTGATTGATTAGGGTTTTACAAGACAACGTGGGGTCATATTTATACCCCTGACATACTCCGAACCCAACATGACTCGGTCGGCATTGACTTTCTAGACTAAAATAGAAAAACAAACTAAAAAAGGACTCGGACCCACACATATACGCACGCGCCCTTTACTCTTCCGCGTTTCTCGGCGGGCCACCACTTCTTCTTCATACCCATTACAACTTCTTGACGCTGACAATAGGCCCTAGGCCAAAAACCGGCGTCAACACATGCCCCCCCCCCCCCCCCAAGCCGGAGTATGATATCTTCATGCGCCGGATTGCTTCCTCATTTCTCGAGCCCCCTTGATTCTCGCGCCACTTTTCCATGCCTCTGCAACTTCTCCTTGATTCTTGCGCCGCCTTCAACACAACACAGCACACGTCCCATCTTATAAATAGGGGCACCAACCCTTCCATTCTTCCACCTCTCGCCGGCGCAACACATCCTCATTCTTCATTCTCTCTCCTGCTTCAACTCCGGCGATTTTTCCTCGACGACTCCATGGATCCCAACGCACCTGCTACTGCGGCGCCACTCATGGCCACCAGTCTCGCCGTCCCCGAGGTACAACCCATCTTATCCCTCCTCATTTCCTCAATACTCCTCCCCGATCTAGGGCATCAAACTGTAGCTCGTTCTTGCGGTAGATAAGAACCATTTCTCTGCTGTTATATCGAATGCATTTCACTTAATCCCCTCGCATCAATAGATCCACTTACCAATAGATATTTGATCTTGCTCAATAATCTCCCGTATCTCTACTGAACCTGTTCCATCCCTTTTTGCAACATTTTTAGGAACTGCAAAATCAACTGTTGATCCCTTCAGAGTATAATACCCACCAGTACTTGGGGCCCATGGGCAATCCAGATCCCAAAGAGTTTATCTGCAGCGAAACTCTTAGAATGCCTTTCAAGAGATTACCAGTCAAGCTAGAAACCTGGGTAGGCATTTCAGATCTTGGCCCTCCGCAGTTCCCGGCTGGCGATAATGGTATGACAGAGTTAGAGCCGCCAAGATAGGCACCTGAACCGACATCGGCATTGTCCAATGCCTAGAGCTATCGGTTGCCGACATGAAGACAAACGAGCCGATGCTAGCAGCGGCTTGTTATACGTGGTCAGATTCTCTGAACGCCTTCCTTTTTGGCCATGGGCCAATGACGCCCACCCTCATGGATGTTCATATGCTTGCCGATTTGGATGTGTCGACCACCATCAGCCACTTCAGCCTCAAAGTCAAGCCGAGCAAGAAGATCAAGGTCAGAGACGTTGGCGGATGGGCCAAGTACATCACCACCTTCCAAAACCCTGGACCAGTAACAGATAGAGAACACGTAGCTTTTCTAATGATGTGGCTCGAACACTTCCTCTTCTGCGGCACTCAACTCAACCCCACACACAACCTTCAGAACATAGCGGAGATGTTAGCTGAAGGCACTAGGCTGCCCATCGGCAAGTATTTGCTTGGCGCCTTGTATTCTTCACTCCATCAGGCTGCCGAAAGACTCTGGCATGACAAACCCGTCGGCAACCTTGGTGGGCCATGGTGGTTCCTCCAACTCTGGCTTTCCCTGCATATGTACAAAGCCCTAGACCTTCCAGAGCTGCAAAACATGTCTTTCCCAACCCCCGACGGAGAAGGACGCCGATGCACAATCCTTAGAGAGGCTCTAGCATCAATGAACGACGCAAAAATGAACGCCGATGATCTGGCTCACTATTTCAAGGCCTTCTACAAGGGTATCATCCATGCTCACCTTGAATGGTTCCCTTACGGCAACCAATCCATCATGCAGCATTTCGAGAACCCAACCTCGTTCAGGGCTAATGATCCTCTCGGCACTGACATATCGGCATCCATCTTCACAACATGCATCAAGCCCTGCATATTGCCGATTGGGCTAAATGGGACAGGCCGAACACCCTTCTCATACGAATTCTACAATACCTCAATCGTTGCCAGTCAATTGAGACTCGGCGAAATCCCACCAATCCTCTTTTATGCCGACAAAGCCAGGGCCCGGGCAATCATCACATCAAGCTTGGAATACAACTGGCTCTCCGGACTCACCGACGGCATGAATCTCGGATACACTGAAAACTTAGTGTTATCTCCTTCACGCTCGAAGCTCTTCAAACAATGGTGGTCCGAATGGTCCAGACATCTCTGGTCCTCCAATACTGCATCATGCCTATCGGCTTTGGTGCTTGCTGAACCAGCAGGAGAGGTAAACTAACTTGACACCCTGTCATCGACATTCAACTTCTCAAATGAACATATTAACCAAACCTCATTGTCTCTCATGCAGTCTGACGTCGAAGATGCACCCATGACCAGCAACAGTAACATCGGCATCGTGTACGTGACTCCAACTCCAGAACCTGTTATTGGCTCTGACGCACCTACTCCAGCAGAGGCAATATCGGGTCGACCTTCAGGGACTAAGCGAAGAAACCCCCGTACCAAAATGGCAGCATCTAAACGCCATAAAGCAATGCTGAAGCAACCGAGCTCTTCGCCAACTCCTCCTGACAGTCCGGTAAATAAATCCATTCTTGCCTCCCCATACTCCATTACCATCGGCATCTAACCCTTACCCAATTCGCAGGATTCTGAAGAAAATGCCGATAATACTGAAGCCGATCACGCCGTCGCTCAAGAGACAAACCCTCCAGTGATCCCTGTCGATACTCCATCGCCAACTCAGCAGGCAGATATCAGCACCGACGTTCAGAATATGCCAACAGAAGGAATTGGCGCTGGCGACCGACAAGCTTCAGAAGCTCAAGAGAACACTGGTGTTGACAACCAACCGGCTCAAGAAGCTCTTGAAGAAACCAACGCCGACATCGGCCTAGCACCAACCAATCCCAACACTCTGCCTCAGGTCTCTTCTTAACATGCCTTTCCTTTTCAATTCACCTCCATTGCTAACTAACCTTTATCAGGTCCAAGAACAAGAAGAAGTATCAGCAAATACTCAACTTGATGAATCGGCAAACATTCAACCTGAGGGACAAGAAGACACTATCGACCCATCCAGCAACACCTGGGAAGAAGGCGCACCAAAAAGCAACAATGACCCAATTTCCTCATCTGCCCTCGCCATCTCTACTGAGAATCCCGGAGCTTCTTCTTCTCAAGCTGCAACTTCTTCCGCCTCCGTAGATACCGATCTCTCCCAGGTAACAACAATGCAAGTCCCTTGTCGATTTCACCAAATATCTAACCCCTTGTCTTGCATATACAGGCACGCATGGTGGAGCCCATTATAGCTATGCATCATCGACAAGCTTTGGAGGCCGGCGTACGCAACATACTGATTGAACTAGAAACCCGGATCGAGCATGCTTCCATCGACGACCTCACCAACAATGCTGCTTCAGTTCGCGCACGGTTGGAACTTATCCGGAAGTGGATCCCAAAAGATCTAAGGGCCGCTCTTCAACCGGTAGCTTTCATGGAATTTCGGCGAGAAGATTTCGAAGAAGCCCGAGATAACATCAACCGCCGATCCCAGCAACGCCAACTTGTTGCCGATGCTGAAAGAGCCCTCCAAACTTCTGAAGTTGAAGTAGCAAAGTACGAATCCTTGAAGACCGGATTCTCGGACGAGGAAACCTAATCAACTGAAGAAAGAAGCCGATGACCTGCGCGTAGCCTTACAAGCCAAGGAACAAGAAATATCGGCAACAGAAACCAATCTCGCCAAGCTCCTCTACAGGGACAACTACGATGGCTCGTTCTTCGTGTGTGACCCCGACACGATATGGTGGAAACGCCTGCCCCGGTGCATCGGCGGCAGTGACTGGATGTGGCACCTACACGCATTCGTCGTGTTCGAGCCCGCTGAGTCAAAGCATTACAAGGTTTTGCTGGTTTCCGAAAGCCAAAGAAGGAGGTAGACGAAGCACGAAGATCCATGGAGTGGCCACCGTCCCGGTGGCGGTGCCACCAGTTGTCGCCGAAGACCGGACGGTGGCGAGAGAGGGTGTTCGTCCGGGAAGGAGAGGCAGCAGGAACAGTTGCTGACCTTCTGATGGATTCTGTGCCCTACTCTTGGGAGCCTCGATGGCGATTCTCTGCATATTGGCAAGGAGCTCTCTACTTACATTGCCATGGTGAATATGTTGCGAGGTATTGCCCTTGTCGGATACATAGTATCGAGTTCTCAATACAACATTTGTTCCTTGTTTTATTGGTTGTTCATGACCACGTTTTGGGGGTGATCAATGGTTTGCAGGATGTCCTTGTCAGACGCAACATACCGAGTTATCAAATCTCCGATCGACCGCACCTAGTGCAATAACAATGTAAAATCTTTCCTGGGAAGATCAGAGAAAGGGGTATACTTTGCTGCTATTTACAAGTGGCAACTGCGAGTGTGGATCCTCACAGAGTCATCACCTGATCGAACAGAATGGATAGTGAGGCACGATCGGGTCCTTAAGCCTAATAGCTGGAGCGCGGTTGCGCATGATTACCATCGAATTAAATTCGAGGGGCCTTGGAACTTAGATGATTATGAAAAGAGGAAGACAAGGGCTGATTTTGATTGGAGCTCTGACGACGATGACGTTATCCAAACTGTGGATTGGTATGAGAATTCGAATGACGATGAGGACATGAACCCTGACACTTTCCACGTTCTTGGTTTCCACCCTTACAAGGAGGTCATTTTCTTGACTACCTGTGGATTAGCAGTGGCTTATCACTTGAATAGCATCAAGGTTCAGTTTCTAGGTATATTATCACCAATCGACTACAGTCGTGGCCTCACGGACTCATTTGTGTATACACCATGTATACGTTCTGCATGAACAGAGTGTAGCAGGTTAAGCTTTTTATGGTGCACATTTTCACAGGATACGCTCTATGTTTTATATATACTTCTGTTTCTCTTGATACCTACGATGGTTTGGAACTCAACTGAAACAAGTAACCACATTTTTTTTAGATATAGGTAGTTTCTGTTTCATCCTACAAATGAAAATAACCACATGGTTCGTCAATCCAGTTTTACTTCTCTTTCATGTGTTATATTACTAGGGATCGAGGCAGGCGCGCTCCGCTGCGCCCACAAGGTGCTTCATTATTATTAACCGAAGCACCTAATTATTTTTTTAGAATCAGTCGAGCACCTAAATTGGGTAGATGAATAACATTTAGAGGTGGACACAGTAATAATTCTTGTCCAGTTTTGCTATTGTTATTTCAATAAACATTATAAAATAGTCATTGGTGCCCCCAGGAAATCAATGATCTAAGCTTCACCGCTGGATAGCCAAATGCCGGCAGGGCATGAAAGCTCAGAGTGCTGCGCTGCTGCCTGCTCCCTTTGTTTTATGTTTTTCTCATATCGTTGGCACACGCGCAGGAACACAGGAGGCCACGCGGCCGTCGCTTGCCACTTGCTGCACTGCTGGTCTGACCACATCCAAATCCTCGTGAGGCCATGCCATGACCCGTCTTCTTTCTTGCATATCTAGCGGCAGGCAGAACATCCATGACCCGTCTTCTTCCTTGCATATCTAGCAAGCAGGCAGAAGATGCCGTCCTCTCTCATGCTTTCCTCAATCTCTCCCCAAACTATCTGGCCTGATCAAAGAACAGCAGCACCCATGCACTCAGCCATTCGTCTGCGTCGCCAAGGCAAGCGCTCGACGTCGCACCTGACGGTCCAGCCCAGGCCGCGCTCGCTCGCTCTGCGTCACAACAGCACGCGAGTGAGCGCCGTGTTGCCCAGGTGTGCATGCGCGGCGGCGGCCATGGCTCGCCAACCCGATCGACCTGCATCTATTCTAGGCGAGGCCGCGCAAGCACACGCGCAGGGTGCCGTGCAAGCGCGGCTGCCGGCCGCGGCGTCTCTCGTCGCCTCATCATCTACGGCGTGCCACTAGTGAGTATTCTCCATGGCCCATGATCCATCAGCTGTCTCTCGACCTTGTCCAGGAGGCGGGCCTGCTGTTCCCGTCCGATGAACGACATGGCAACAAATCCATGCCCAGACACGGGCCATTCAGCTTCATGCATGGCCCAGCTATGCACCCCGCGGGTTGTGGGCCGGGGGCACCGACGTATGGCTCTGCGTGGCGGGGCGGAAGACACCTATGTCGACTTGTGGCAACGCGTCGGGACAGGAAGTCAACCACGTCGGTGAAATCGCCGTACGAACGAGGAAGCATTGCCACTTCAGCTTTAGACTATTATTGGGTTTATATGTTGGGATCAGATTTTGTAAGGTCACAATAGCACATGCAGAACTAAATATTTCATCTCTCAATAGAAATTTCTTTTTCATGAAAATTGTGGTTGATATGGTTCTTGTATTCAGCATAAATTGTTTTATGCACAACGCAAATAATTGCAGATACATTGAGACGTGCCTGTTACGTGCCAAGCCTGCAGGAAGAGTAAACCATCCCCGGTTTTGATATGCATCATGTGATCAGGGCGCGGTCATTCCTCTCGATCTTGGTTAATATAAGCACGAGGAAATATTTTGTGGAGACACTTGCGCCTACTGAAGATACGCTTTGGTTAATATAAGCAGAAACGACGTTTCCAGCCAACCAACAGCAACATGTCAGCTACATCCATGCCATCTCTCTTGAGTCGGATTTTAGTTTGACTGGAAAAACTGTCGAGCATAAAACTGCCTACTAGCAGGGAACATTAAGGGCTCCTTTGGAACACAGGAATTGTATGATATTAATCCCATGGGGCATGCATCAAGTAAAATACAATGAGAGCTTCCCTTGTGTGCCCCTGAAAAAACTTCATTTCCCTTCTCAGGAAAAATGATTTTCCCTTCTGTGCCCCTGCTTGAGATTACCTTTCCTTTCTATGTCACCCCTTGCCCTTTAAAACAATCTTAAGGCTTTAATGTATTCTCGGATTTCTAACTTGAAAACCGAAACAAATTTCAAACTTTGGAAACAACAAAAAAAATTTCTTCGTATGTATCTCTGCTAACACACAAAAAAAAATCAAAAGTTTCAGTGTACGGCAAGTATTTTTTTTTTTACTCACAGAAGAATCGAAAGTGTTTTTAGAAAAATATAAGCAAGCATTCCTTTCCCTTGCTAGTTACCCTTCATCTCTGGACCAAAACAATTACTTATCAAGGTTATCTACTTATGTAATGTATCATTTGAACAGGTTCAAAGGTTCAATACTTGGTCATTTTTGGAGCATCAAGGTGTAAATATACCATTGCATCAAGGTTCAAAGCTTTCCAGGAGCACTGTGTGCTGAATAGGCTCAGCAATAGAAATATAATTGAAACCATAATAAATAGCAAGTAACTGAGCAAATATGCACCGGACGGGCCAGGATCAAGCAATTTGTGGATTTCATCGAAATAAAAAAGTAACATCGAAATAAAAAAAACTTCTGATAATTTCTGAAGACGCCAATTCACTCCGGCATCAATCACTATTTGCAAAAAAAAATACTGAAGCATACTGTCAACAACAGATGGACAATTGCACATATTCCAATGTCATTCATTTCACACTTACAGAGAGTTACACAAAGGCCTATAGGCTGTAGGCATAGCTAATCAGCATAGGATGTTTGCCTATCATTGCCCATCCAACAAAGTTAACTTTAAAGGGGGTGAGAGGATGGAAGTCAATTATACTTTAACTTCAATCTTAGGCAAAATTGTCGGAGACACATTGAGAAATGGTGGCTTCGTCCGCAACACACCAACAAAGTCGAAATTGTCTGCAACACACTATGATTTTGAAAACTCTTGTCTGTGACACACTATTACCATTTTGTAATTGTTTTCAACTTTTTTTATCTGAATTCATAAGATACATTAGAATTTGAAACCTAGCACCGATGTACATTGTTGCGTTATCTCTCATTAAAAAATGGAGACATATTTTTTTCCATTGTTTGCATCGCGTGCTCATTGTTTTAATATTTAATTTATCGATCAAATCATGCAAAACAATCGAAAAAAATCAGGCTCCATTTTTTAATGATAGACAATGCAACAATGTACATTGGTGCCAAGTTTAAAATTCTAATGTATATTATGAATTGAGATAAAAAAAGTTGAAAACAATTGCAAAATGGTAATAGTGTGTCACAGACAAGAGTTTTCAAAATCGTAGTGTGTTGCAGACAATTTCGACTTTGTTGGTGTGTTGCGGACGAAGCCACCATTTCTCAGTGTGTCTCAGACAATTTTGCCTAAATCTTAACTTGGAAGAAAACAACTGATAAATAACTCGGCACTCAGTTTGCAATTTAACTACGCCAAATGGAGGAGAGCTGGCAAAGTCGAGAATTGGAGTCTCTTTTTAGCCCATCCTCCTAAACAGGTTCTATATTGTTTACACCTTTGGTTTAAAAGAATGCCAATTCTTCATATATATGAATATACTAGCAGAGGTAACCCATGTCATCTTTAAGAAAAAACACTATATATATGTGTATTATTACATAATAAGAACCAGGAAAGGATATACTAGCAGAGGTGGCCCATCTTTAAGGAAACACTATATATATGTGTATTATTACATAATAAAATCTACTCCCTTTGTTTCAATTTATAAGTAGTTCTGGCATTGGACCAGGTTCATTGAACATTCTCTGAACCTGGACAAGCATGTCCAAATTCAGAGAATGTTCAATGAATCTGGACACCCAGAAACATAGCCAGAACTGCTTATAAATTGAAAAGGAGGGAGTATTACATAATAAGAGCTATCACATAGTAAGAGCCAGGAAGGGATATATTTAAGAAACACTAGGCTGGGATCATTGCATCATGACTGGATCGGAGCGCCAGCAACCGCAACAGTCTCAGTGGAGCTAGGGAGAGGCGCATTTAGTAAAGCATTCGCATTGAAAGTCACGGTTACACTCCCCGTAAATGTTGTCGGAGCTTTCAGATAAGCAAGTGTCATTGCAACTGTCGTCAAGGCCAAGGCACGGTCCAGAATAAGCGCCGCTCAGGTGATTGCATTCACACCAACCGTTGCTATACTGATGGCATTCACTCCGCGTGCATGTAGGCATTGAACATAGTACTGCACATGCAAGAAAGTGGTTAATTAGCCGAAAGATAAATCAAAACAACATATTATAAGTTGCATACACTAGGCAATTCAACGCCAAAACTTAAGCTGTTAGGGATCGGAGACGCTTATATTTCCAACAGTTCATACATGCGCACGTACATACCGGCGGCCATGATGGCAATTAGGAGCACGGTTGCAGAGAGATTCTTTCCTGAACGCGCCATTGGTTGTTGTTTTTTTTTTTGTAAGAGCTTTCGTACGTTGAAGGAAAAGAATGAGCGAGCAGGTTTATGGACGATCGAGTGATGAGAAGTCCGACAATATATATACAAGGATAGATCCTTCACATGCCTAGTGTGCTCCGCCGTAGAAGCATAAGATCATGGCTAATGGAAGCGCCGGCTGCCGGCGTATACGAGTAAGCATGTCACTTTCAGCCAGCACTAGTATAATGGGCGTTGGTTGTTTGCCTGCCTTTGTGAAATATCTAATTACTTCATCCTTGCTTTGGCATCCGGAGATTAGCTAGAAGCGAGCTGTCATCTCGGGCCTGCTTCATGAGCCGGCGATGAAATAATCGCCCGTCTTATTCTCTCTCTTCCGCCCTCACTCCTTCACGTAGAATGTGTCTGGCGTGATTTTCTTTTCGCCAGCTGAGTAAGCATCACTATACCTGCTCTAAACACATGGGTATTATCGAGTCCATCAACCACATTATTATTATATTCATTTGATGACCAGGTCCTCCAATGTTACAGTTGTGGACTGAAGGACATGCGGGAATATGCCAAAGTAAACATGACACCAAGTTGCATTGGTACTAACGGGCCTTTGTTTTTCTATTTCGGTCCCGACGATCACCTTTTTTTTTTTTTGATGCAACAGGAGGGGCAGGATGCCCCTACTGATTAATATATATATTAATAAGAGTAAAGATTACAAAATGAAGGTCTAAGAAAATAAAAACTATACAGAGAACTAAGAGACTGAATCTAGCCATTCTTTGATGTCTGGGAAGTATTTCTTTTTCGCTCTGTGCAACAGAAGCGAGAAATCCTTTTGGAATTTCACTTTGCAAGCTTGGACTGTAGGTGCCACCTGGTTAAAAATCCAGTCATTTCTGGTTGTCCAGATAGACCATGACATTATAATAATGATCTCCATGAAAAACTTTTTCTTCAGGCTTCTCTTGATATGCATGATAGTCCTTAATGGCCGAGCATTCTGTGGGAGTTGGATTCCAATTGAAGCCCAACATCTTCTTGCAAAATTACAGTCCAAGAACAAATGTTGTCTTGACTCATCCTCTTGCCAAAGACAAAGTTCACAGTCATAGGAATCCATGTCCATATTTTTTCTCTGCAATAGCTCTCTTGTGTTGACTCGATCTTTTAAGAAAAGCCAGAAAAACACTTTGTGCTTCATTTGACAAGATGAGGACCAAAGCCATTTATAAGCCGGATGTATGTTTCTTTTGCCAATCATTAGCTTATAAAACTTGATAGAAGAAAAGAAAGAGTTACCCCAAATATAATTCCACCTATCACTCTCTTCTATTTGTACCAGATTATCAATCAATATATTCATGTCGTTAAACTGCTGAAAAGCCTGCTGAGATAAAGGTAGATGGAATAATTGATGTCTCTGTTGTGTAGCAATCATTTTCTGGACGGTGATTCTTTGTTCTTTAGCAAAGGAGAAAAGTTCCGGATATTTGTATTGCATACAGTGATTCTCCCACATATCAGTCCAGAATAAGATAGAGGTACCATTTCCTAACTTTGCCTGAGACCATCCTTTATACTGATCATGTAATTTCATTACATCCTTCCACCAAAAAGATCCTCTTTTTCGAAAACCTGGAAGTTCACCATTACTGTAATAATGATGCCAAAGAAGATGAACCCAGGGTAAGTCAATTCTGTTGTAAAATTTATGAAGATTCTTCATTAACAGGGCATCATTGTGAACTCTAAGATCCATTATGCCAAGTCCCCCTTCCAATTTTGGTTTCGCAACCATATCCCAGGCAGCAAGTGAAGGTTTTTTAGCATTCAAATCTGAACCTCTCCAGAGACAGTGCTTGAGGTATTTCTCAATTTGTTCAATGATTGCAATAGGCACCTTAATAGAACACATAAAGAATACTGCCATAGAAGAAAGGACAGATTTAACCATCTGCAGTTTACCACCTTGGTTAAGAAAATTAGAGGTATTAACCAACCTTCTTTCCACTCTATGTACTAAAGGCAAACAGTCATCCACTCTAGGCTTACTGGTGCCTAGAGGTAAACCCAAATATGTGAAGGGAAGAGTGCCTACTTGACAATTAAAGGTAGCTGCCAGGTGTTGTATTCTGTCATCTGAGACATTTATGGGAACCATAACAGATTTTGCATAATTTACCTTCAAACCAGTAGAATCCCCAAAAGTGTTCAAAAGAGATTTAAGAGTGAAAAGCTGAGTAGCAGAGGCCTCCATAATCACAAGAGTGTCATCTGCGTATTGAACTATGGGGAAGTCATTTGATGGCCCCTGAATTGGTAGAGATAAAAGTCCCTGATCCTTGGCTTTGTTTACAATACTCTGTAGCAAGTCAGCAGCGAGTACAAACAAGAGAGGAGATAGCGGATCACCTTGTCTTACTCCTCGTCGGCAATGGAGAACTTTACCAGGAACTCCATTCAACAAAACTGATGAAGTACCAGATTTAAGAATAGCAGATATCCAATTCATCCATTTAACACCAAAGCCCTTGTGCTGCAAAATTTGTAAAATAGCCTCATGCTCTATTTTATCACCTTTGGTGTGACATCTTTGTGGCACGTTTGGCCTGTTTCTTTACTCCTTATTATTTGCCTTCCAGAGTTCACTCCCATACCGCGTGCGTCGCGCGTCTCCAAATCGAAAATCGACGCCAACAGGTGGGACCCACCTCACCCCCCACCCCGACGGAAAGGGAAAAAAATGCATCGGCTCCTTCGCTCTCGCTCGCAAGACGGCGCCGCCGCTCTTCGCTCCATGCCTGTCCCTCTCCTCGCCCCTGCAGCGCTGCTCGAGCGCTCCTCCTCCCCCGAGCAAAAGCAGCAGGTGGCGTCCGTCTGTCCTCTCCTCATGCGCACGCCTGCCCGCCCACCTCTCTCCCCTCCCCTTCCCCAACACTGCCGTCGAAGCTGCGAGATAGAGCCAGAGTAGGGGATTAAGAATCAGAGTCTGATGTCATGAGAACATCAATGGAAGACTAATTCATAATAAAGATAGGCACAAATAACAGACACAATCACCAAACAACCACACCGATTCCTGCCAAATATTTCGAAATAAAAGATTGATTTTGATGCATATGTGGAAGCACAAATAACAGACCCACAATCACCAAAAACCCACACCGATTCCTGCCAAATATTTTGAAATAAATGATTGATTTTGAAGCATATGTGGAAGCACAAAAAATAACAGACCCACAACCACCAAACAACCGCACCAATTCCTGCCAAATATATATTTTTAAATAAATAAATGAATTTGGAAAAAAAATGTGGAAGCACAAATAAACAGACCCACAACCACTAAACAACCATATCAATTCCCAAAAAAAAAAAATTCTTGAACACTTCCCAGACGGTATCTATATAGCTTTTATAAATGCGACCAACTAAAAGTCTTCAATAGCTATTTTTCTGCCCTCACATTGAGCCACATAATCTTCTAACATGCATCGTTCGATCTCCAAAAATAATCCACATCCTGACCAGTCCTCTTTCTCTTCTCCAAACAACTGTCTTCCACGGTCGCTCATGGAACCTTCAAAATCCAATCAAGATACAACCAGATTTAATTGCTTTAATCCTTCATCAATCACTCATGGAATTAACCATCCGTCCATCACCACAGCCTATAGCGCCCTGTTGTTGAGGTAATTTCATATGCTACTTCAAATTGCCGTTCATCTGCTCCTTTTTGTATTTCTCTCTATATTCAGTCAGGTTCTTCAATTTTCCTTCTCTGCCCAGATGGTTTAATTCACGGGATTAAAGAACTCCTGAGGATAAGCTCATGCTGATAGTTTATGAAAGAGAGAAAATAATGTTAAATATTGCATCAATGAACATTGCTTTATCACAGACTATGTAGGTAAACATATATCTTTATCTAAAAACCATTTGAGGACGTTTGTAAAAAGAGAAATTGGAATATAACAGGACATGACAGTACAGTTCTGATGTACGTCATTGTAGAAACTGTATGCGGTACCAACAGATGGAGCTATGAAGGCTTCAGGCTGCACTGAAAAATACAGACTGCATCCTCTTCTACCGTGCTGCATATTAAGGTACTCCATCAATCAGCTAGCAGCCAACACAGGTACTTGCAGTACAACAAATCGACTAACAATTTATGAACAATAAGTGATGCTGCTAGTAGTATCTGAAATTCTAATTAAGCTACTATATGGTCCAGGATGGTAACACAGATTTATTTACCAATGATAATGGGGAACCAATATGGTTGCATGAACATTGCTAGTGTAGAGCATTCAACCCCAGATGCATTTTCACTCTTGGGTGCCTTGGCATACAAGGGGTTTTAGTTTAAGCCAATGGCATACAAGGTATTTTCTCTATTATTTACACTATAGGAAAGTTAGTTATGTTCTGTGCTGTACTGAAAGAAAAGTATAGCAAATTGGATGTTCAATTTCTAAGACGAATATAAATTTGTTAAGTATTACCTGCACACAACAAAAAGGCTCGTTGAGGCAAACTTCAATGCAATTCTATTGTTGACACTTTTGATGAAAGTTGAGCTGATTTATTCGGAGAGGTCAATTGAGTTTTGTGTTATGATATACTCCCTATTGTAGTTTCTACTCCTATAGGTTCACTAATGCTAGTAGAATACACGACAGAAAAAAATTAGTTGTAAAGACAGAATTTTGTTTGTTCATTCATAGCACACATATGGATGGTGCCCTCGATAATCTGGTGATGTTAGCAGATGAAGATGACGAACCTTGCAGCACTAAATGGTTTCTCATCTTCATCAAGAAAAAGGACCACTGATGGGATCCTGTCCAACGTCTTCTCCGTGAACACTTCCTGCATGACCACACAATCATTTCCCTCTGTTACAGGGGTTCAAAATATTTATATATTAGCTTTCAAACCTTATAGTGATCATCAACAAGAAAACATGGCTCAAGCAAGCTCCAACGCTCACAAAATAAAGGAATTGTGTCATAAAACATCAAGGACTTCTGAACTATCTTCAGACTGAAACAAACATGTCTGTAGATGCTGCTCACTAGAAGGCTGGGAAGCATTGACAAATTAAACCAACAATAACACCACATTATCAGCACCGAATAAGGATCCAAATAAAAAGAGTAAATTTCACAAACCCACCAAAACTTTGCCTTTATAGTTACAAACTCACCAAGTACGGTGCATGTTTCACAAATCCACCAATAATTTGTGGTGTCGTTTCAAGAAACCACCAAAGTTTTAACTCATATCGTATCTCATACTCTGGCTCAATATCGTCACAGAATTCCACCTTATGCGTTAGTAGATTGCTTTTCTGAAACTCTTGAGCACAAATTATAAGTTGACAAACACAAACGATATACAAAAGGAAATGTTGTTCTAGCAAACTTGCACCATTACATAACCAATGCATATATAAAATTACCATTTCAGTTCAAAAACAACTTAATGCAATTAACTGGAACCAAAATGCACAGAGCTTGTAGCTGCCACTGTTTCAGTCGAACCTCCCCGCAAAAAAAAAGGTACTGACCTCCCTTTGCTGCTCATTAATCTTACCGCACTTGGATCGAAGATGTCAATATGGAAATTTGGCCTTGCACCCCATATTGTTTTTTTTTCGAAGCTGCTGCCAAATTGATCAGCGGTAGTTTACTCAAGTGCATGGAGTAACTTCAATATTTTCAAGCCATTAACACAAGGCTCACAGAGATAAAATCAAAATCAATGGATATCTTAACATAAACCACCAGAGATTAAGTTTTTAGAAAGAATTGTTAAGCATGGCTAGAAAGGTGCAATTGGATAGTGAACTGAAATTATAAGACAACCAAGCATGTAAATTAGATTCTTGCAAGATGATTCGCATGTTTCTAACAAAATTTTGCAAGAAATAAATAGACTAAAGAAAGTTGTGTCATGCAACTGTCATGCAACAACGGGAGATCAACGCAGGAGGAGGAACTGATCAAACGTACAGGAAAAGGATATTTTTCTTCTGAAGATATTGAATATGACGCGAGACAGGTGGGCGTGGTGAAGATCGTCAACACATATAAATGAACCAATTGCATCCTAGGAACCCAGTTTCCACGTCCCATCCATAACAAAAACGAACAGCAACCTATTTATTTTAGAAATTCACATAAGTCATTTGGCAATAAGTGATCAAAATTCCCATCTCACCAAACTACATGAAGTAATAGAAAAAATAACCACCATACCTGCATGGATACTACGGTAGCAGTGTTCTCGACCATCATGTCCCCGAGCTCAATTTCAGATGCAATGATCTCAATGTTCTGTCAAGATGACTGCAGCTGCTTATCGTACTCCGCTCTAGAGTTACGATGGCGCAGGACTTCCCAAGCTTTCTGCATGCTCAAAAATTCATGCTGCTCATGCATGGGAAGACATGAATGTCACTGTCAGGATGAGTATGGGAGCAGAGAAGAGAAGGTGAAAACATGGAGAAGGGCGGCTAACCTGTGCTCGACGCCAGGTCACCAGGACAGTTTGGCAGGTCAGCAGGCACAGCAGCTTGCCGTACCCGTCTCGTCTAGTGCATGACGAATCTCTGCAAGAATAGAAAGAACATCCTGGGTTCAACAAAATTTATAGTTCAGTGTGATCGAGTATAGGGGAAAGTAGTGGATGGCCTCCGTTGACCTTGAAGTCTGGAACTGATGTTCACAATGGCGACGCACCCGCCTGCCACCATCGATCCCTAGTAGCATTGTCGTACCGCCGCCGTAACCTCAGTCAACGCCCACACAGGTTCACCCGTACCATCCTCAACCATGCCTCCACGTCGATCTCGGCAAGCACCTGATCCGCCACTACACCAGAAGAGGGTGTCCCCATCGTCCGGTGAAGCAGATCGCGCTTGGGAACAGGGGCGGTGGCGCGTAGCCTGTTAGGAATGGGGAGGCGGACTTGATTCAAGTAACAAACTCAGCAGGACGGACTCGTTTTTTTACTAGAAAACACTCCTGATAATTTACGAGAAGTGGGCGGACCAAGGTGAAGTAGAGATAGAGAAGAGATGGTTTAATGGATTTTTTTAGTTGGGATACTTAATTCCATCATCTCACATAAAACAAAAAAATTGGGCAACTTTTTAGTTGGGCTCCAACGAAGCGTGCTGAAACCTAACTGGTCGTCGATCAGGCACGAAAGCGTAACACGGATTCCGTTCTCCCGCATCCATGGAGGCGGCGGCTCTTGACGACGACGCGCTCGCGGAAGTCCTCGGCCGTCTCCCGGCGCGCAGCCTCGCCGCATTGCGGGGCGTCTGCAAGGCGTGGCGCGCCATCGTCGAGAACGCCGGATTCTGCTCCCGCACCTCCTCCCGCAGGCCGTGCGCGGCTTCTTCGTCAACTACCAGGATCACCGCATGCCGCACTTCTTCGCCAGGCCGGCGGCGGCGCCGACGGACGGCGGCCGCCGCATCCGCATCGACGGCCGGTTCGACTTCATCGAGCACGAGATCTGGTACACAAGGAGCCTCGTCGTGGACCACTGCGACGGCCTCATCCTCTACTGGGACGACAAACCCGGTGACACGGTGGTGGAAGCGCCTGCCTCTATGCACCGGCGGCTACGACTGGCGGTGGCACCGCCACGCGTTCCTCGTGTTCGACCCCGCTGTGTCAAAGCACTACCGGGTGCTGCTGGTTCCCTGAGAGCTGAGGAAGAAGAATAAGCACCGCCCTGTTGACACCACTGGGGACGAGGACGATGCGTGGCGATCGATGGTGTGGCCACCTTCCCGGTGGAGGTGCCACGAGTTGTCGTCGAGGACCGGGAGGTGGCGAGAGAGGGAGTTCATCCGGGAAGGAGAGGCCGCAGGGACAGTCGCCGACCTTCTCATGGATTCTTTGGGCTACTCTAAGGAGCCTCGATGGCGGTTTGCTGCATATTGGCAAGGAGCTCTCTACGTACATTGCCACGGTGAATATGTTGCAAGGTAATTGTATTTCACTCTATATGACATCCTACCATTATGCTTTTTATGTTCATGACCACATCTTGGTGGTTATCCATTTTTGCAGGATATCCTTGTCTGATGCAACGTACCGAGTTATCAAATCCCCGATAAACCGCACCGAGTGCTATAACGATGTAAAATCGTTCTTGGGAAGGTCAGAGAAAGGGGTACACTTTGCTGCTATCTACATGCGCCAACTGCGAGTGTGGATCCTCAATGAAGCACTTGATCGAACAGAATGGATATTGAAGCATGATAGGGTCCTCAAGCCTGATGATTGGTGGGAGCTTGTGCATCGTGGCAGCTATCATCAAATTAAACTCGATGGGCCTTGGGTCTTGGATGAGAATGAAAAGAGAAAGACAAGAGATGATTTTGAATGGTGCTCGGACGATGACGACGTTATCCAAACTGGGGACTGGAATCGGAATACGAATGAGGGGTACATGTACCCTGATACCTTCCACGTTCTTGGTTTCCATCCGTACAAGGACGTCATCTTCTTGACTACCTTATCTTTGGCAGTGGCTTATCATTTGAATAGCTCAAAGGTTCAGTTTCTAGGCATATTAAAGCCAAGTGACCATAATTACGGTGTGACAGACTCATTTGTATATACACCATGTAGACGCCATGCATGATCAAAGATTAGAGTGATGCAAGCTTTTTATGTTTCAAATTCACGGGGTATGCTGTATGTTATTTACTTACATGGTTCTCTTTACCTACCATTGTAAGAACCCTACTGGGAAAATTAAACATGGTTCATCTATTCAGTTTTCCTTCTCTTTCATGTTATTATTATGTCCTTCAGTTTATTTGTTGGGATCAGATTTTGTAAAGACACAATAACACATACTCCCTCTAGTGTCAAAATTCTTGTCGTTTGGGAAGATTTTGGGAAGATTAATATTGAATAACTGTTTGAGTTTGGGAAGATTTTTAGTCAGATGTCCTATCGATACTTTGATTCTAGACACGCTATTTTAGGCATGAATGCCCACTCAATTACATATAGTATTCGTCGTGATGTAAGCAGTTGTTTGACGGTATTTTGTACAAAATTTTTAGTACTAATCATGTGAGTTCACACGTGTTATTCGATCGAATTGCCGGGAGAATACACACGAGAGTATGTGTGCTCACGAAGGCCATCTACCAAAATACGCTAGAAGTCCTCACGCCGGCATGCAGTATTATAAGAAGATACACACAAGAAAGGATCAAGATCGTGATTCTTGTTTTCCTCCAAATAAGATAATAATTTATTGAAATACGATGTGCATGGACGCACGTCCTGTTGCTTGTTTTCTCAAGTTCATCTACTATCTCTCTCGCTCTCTCTCTTTGTCTATGTACTATCTCACATGCAGTGCCGACGTCAAGCTCGCCGTGAAGGACACCGGCGACGAGAGTCCGAGCAGCACGGACAAGTGACCACATCCCGAGATGTAACCATGGCAGCTCGGCCTGCCGCAATCACTTACAGAGGCACCGACGGAGTACGCCCTCGCGCTGTCCGGAGAAGTGCTCTACTACCACGACCTGTCCACTCCTTCCTGCCAAGGGCTAGGCTCACGTCTGCGCCGAGGGACGCAACACCGCATTCCACGCCGAGCGGCACGATGGCGTCGTCCCGTCCTCCACCTACATCGTCCTCACATCAGCCGGAGAGGCCACGCGCTGCCTGGAGCTAGGAGACCGGCTCGTCGAGGACGGGAAAACTACAAACCTGCCCACAAGAAGATCCGTAGCGAAAGGGGATGGCCTTCATTCCATCCACGGACGCCTTGATTGTGGGGAGGCTAAGGAGCACTTAGCTTACTACTGAGAACGCCCTCGACGTCCTGAACCACAAGGATGTCCTTGCGGCTGGGCTTCCCATGAAGATCGCCATCCACCAATGGCCCAGCCAGTTGTGTGGCCACTCATGGAGACACAATCCATTCCACGCCGCCGGGCTGCTCGCAACTCAAGAGAAGCACAGCGCTGCCACCATCCATCATGCGCCACCAGGAGTTCAAGGTCTCCATCAACGCCAAACGCCGTCGTCCACGTCCAGCGGCACATCTACGCCGCCCTGCCGTACGTCTACGCCAAGCTCGCTGGTACCACAGAGGTCGCCGGCCGGAGCGCGAGGACGACCATGACAGTGTCCATGCCGACAACCATGGAGTCGCCTATCCACATGCTCGGGCAGTCATATACCGCCGCCGCGACGACGCTAGACATGGAGCCGAAGATGAGGGCAACGTCGCCGTCTCGCTGCTGCCACCTACACCGACACCAGCCGCCAACGTGAAGCCGTCCAAGACGCCATAGAGATCGCCGTCAAGTACAAGATGACGCCGTTGCCGAAGCCGACATCAAGATGCCGTGGAGACGAGGAGCCGGAGTCACCGGGGCCATCGGCGACGAGGCACGCGAGACGTTGCTGAAGCCGTCCAAGACTCCAAGCCACGACGCTTCTCCATTGAAGCCTACGTCAACATGACATGGAGATACAACATGCATGCCCAAGGGCGTCACGTGCACGCATGCATGTTACATGCGCATACACATATTGCACACACATGTGCATACGTGTATCACACAACCAAGATGATGAAGACTCCTGATGAAGTTCTACAACTCGTATCTACACCAAGTTTCCTACTGTGCCACTCTCTTCGACGACGCCGCCGAGTCGCCGTATCGGACGAGCCAAGTGAACACCGTGCATATTCCTCTACTACTACTATCACCACTACATCGAGTCATACGTGACCGACGAGGCCGGACGACGAGGGCGGGTGGAGCCGATGCTAAGGCTACGCTATCAACGGCTCATGGAACGACGAGGCCATATCACCATCAACACACATGCATGGAGAACGCAAAGCGAAGACCGAAGACGACGACCACGCAGCTTAATCGGAGGTGTCGATGTAATTAACTAGGAGCTTTCCGAGGCCTTAGGAACCAAGAAGACCACATCGCCAAGTCAGATCACCTCCAGTAGGCTATGGAGCGCACACCTCAGGAAACTGTATTTGTATTATCAAATATGAATAAAGTTGTGTTTCCCTCTCTTTTGTTTATTTTGTGTATACACTGGCACGCCCGTAATTTTTTTTTAGAGTGAAATGCACCCGAGGTACATAAACTATTTAGGGATGGTTATCTAGGTACATAAACTCTTAAAGTGACCAGCTAAGTCCACAAATTATTTAGGAATGGTCATCTAGGTACATAAACTCCTAAGTGAACAGTTAGGTCCACGAACTAATTATGTTGTAGCTGGCCAGGTCCAAAGCCTTACGGGAGGCGAGGCGACAATATGTGAGGCAAAATTGTGGCAACCTGTCCGCAAGACTATCAGCTTCGCTGGGCAGTAGAATCGAACGAAGGCCCTTTCCCTCCCTTGATAGGTCATTGCCCCCAATCACCGCCTCACCTCTCAATTGCTGGGTAGGGTCTCCTTTACTGCCAGGATTGTCCTCACGCATATAGCATGTGCCCTCCATCCATGGTGGCATCCCCACCTAAGTTTTTTTCACAGACGAAAGACTTTGGACGGACCTGGACAGCTACAACATAATTAGTTTGTGGACCTAAATGGTCATTTTATGAGTTTATGTATCTATATGACCACTCCTAAATAGTTTGTGGATCTAGATGGTCATTTTAGGAGTTTATGTACCTAGACAACTATCCCTAAATAGTTTATGTACCCCGAGTGCATTTCACTCTTTCTTTTACATTCCCTAGGGCAGTGTTAGGGAGAAATCCACCTTTAGTGTGTGATTTTTCTGCCTACACAGCAGTGGTACGTTAACAATCGAAAGAATGGTTTTCACAATGAAACAAAGCATGTTAGGCACATATAAGTCGAGAAACTTGGTGCTTGTTTGATACAGCTTCACAGAGATAATTCCGGATAGATTCAACGAAGTTGTACCAAACATTGTTTCAGGTGTAGCAATTGTAGTTTGAGTCTCTGAACTACTCTCTGAAATGAACTCGACGGCTTCTTACCTTGATTTTTCACAAAGTCATTATGGACAAAATTATCTACATTTCAGATGAACTAAAAAATATTCTATTATTTTTATCCCCCCTCCCTCCATTGCAAGTAGGCTACTTTTGAGTTGGGCTTCTTCCTACGAAGCTTGTTGAAACCTAACGGGTCAGTCACAGAAAGAGATTTCCCTAAAAAAAGAAAAGGCACGGAAAGAGCCCTAGCACATATCGATCAAGGCATCTACCCCGGATCAATCCATGGAGGCGGCAGCGCTACACGACGACGCGCTCGCGGCGGTCCTCGGCCGTCTCCCGGCGCGCAGCCTAGCGGCGTCGCGGTGCATCTGCAAGGCGTGGCACGCCGTCGTCAACGAACGCCGGCTGCTGCTCCAGCGCCTCCTCCCCCAGGCCGTGCTCGGCTTCTTCGTCAACTACCAAGATCACAGCACGCCGCACTTCTTCGCGCGGCCGGCGGCGGCGCCGACGGACGGCGGCCGCCGCATACTCATCGACGGCCGGTTCGGCTTCATCAAGGACGAGATTATCTGGTACTACAGATGGAGCCTCGTCGTGGACCACTGCGAAGGCCTCGTCCTCTACTGGGCCAACGACGCCGGCCCATTCTACGTGTGCAACCCGGTGACGCGGTGGTCGAAGCGCCTGCCACGGTGCACCGGCGGCTACGACGGGTGGTGGAAACGACACGCGTTCCTCGTGTTTGACCCCGCCGTGTCGAAGCACTACCGGGTGCTGCTGGTTCCCCGAGAGCTGAAGGAGAAGAAACACCGCCCTGATGACAGTGCATGGCGATCGATGGAGTGGCCACCTTCCCGGTGGAGGTGCCGCGACCTGTCGTCGAGGACCGGGCGGTGGCGGGAGAGGGTGTTCGTCCGGGAGGGAGAGGCAGCAGAGGCAATCGCCGACCTTCTCATGGATTCTTTGCCCTACTCTATGGAGCCTCGATGGCGATTCGCTGCATATTGGAAAGGAGCTCTCTATGTTCATTGCCACGGAGAATATGTCGCGAGGTAATATCAATATATAATCCTAGCATTTAATTTATATTGTTTCCTGTTCACAACCACATTTTGAAGAAGACGAACAATGTTTGCAGGATGTCCTTGTCAGATGCAACGTACCGAGTTATCAAATCACCGATAGACCGCACCGAGTGCTATAACAATGTAAAATCTTTCCTGGGAAAGTCACAAAAAGGGGTATACTTTGCTGCTGTCGACAGGAGCCAACTGCGAGTGTGGATCCTAGATGACGCACTTGATCCAACAGAATGGATATTGAAGCATGACAGGTTTGTTAACTCCGATGACTGGTGGGAGTTTGTGCAACGTGGCAACTATCGTCAAATTAAACTCAACGGACCTTGGATCTTGGATGAGAATGAAAAGAGCAAGACAAGAGATGATGCTGAATGGAACTCGGATGATGACAATGTTATGCAAACTGTGGACTGGGAGGAAGACATGTACACTGACACTTTCCACGTTCTTGGTTTCCACCCGTACAAGGAGGTCATCTTCTTGCCTAACGTAGGTTTAGCAGTGGCCCATCACCTGAATAGTTCCAAGGTTCGGTTTCTAGGCATACTAAAGCCAAGAGACCACAACTACGGCGTGACAGACTCATTTGTGTATACACCGTGTTTACGCCCTGCATGAGCAGAGAGTATCATAGTAAAATTTCTATGGTTCAAATTTTCATGGGTTATGCTCTATGTTATATTCGTATGGTTCTCTTGGTACCTACGATCATAACGAACCAACCTGGAAAAATTAACCATGGTTCATGGATCCAGTTTTCCTTCTCTTTCGGGTTATTACTATCTCCTTCAGTTTATTTCTTGGGATCGGATTTGTATGGTTCAAAGGTTCATTGCTTGGTCATTTTGGAGCCACAATTCTGGCATCAAGGTGTAAATATACCATTGCGTGATCAAAGCTTTCCAGGAGTATTGTGTGCTGAATCAGGGTCAGTGATAGAAATATAATTGACATCATAGTTACTAGCATAACAGATAGCATGTAACTGAGTAAATATGCACCGGACGGGCCAAGCTCACGCAATTTGTGGATTTCATCGCCAAAGAACTTCTTGCTGGTTGGCTAGTGTTAGCAACCCACTCCATGGCTGCAACTATGAATCACACACGAATGGTAGGTTCGGGTACAAATTGAGTACAGGATCTCAGGGGAAGGGAGATCAGTAGAGTAGCAGAGTAGAGCTGAGAGATATGAAGGAGAATCCTAGACTAGGGAAGGAGAGGAATCGGAGAGAAAGACGAAGTGGCTTGAGGAGGAAGATGAACAGGAGCCGTAGCTTGTTTCTGTATAATTCTTCGATGATCGCTTCAGCTGATGCCTGCTCCTTCTTGTAGTCCACGCCAGGCAACCGAGAAGCCTTACCTCCGGCCTACGGCCCACATGATGGGAGCCCATACCTGACATTCCCCTCTTCTTGAAATGCGGCTTGCCCCCAAGCCGCCGTTGTCCGCCAGGATCCCAATCATCCATCTGGTACTTGGCGCATATCTATAACTCAGCATCACTAACAGGATGCAGTTCCCCAACTTTAGAAAGTAATATGACATTGATATAGTTACAGCCAAGCGAAGTGTTGAGTTCCAGGAGAGATATAGCAGTGCAAATATCACAGCTTCTACTTTGCCAAGTGGTCAGTTGTAATCCCACTCTGATCAGATTAGCTTTCCTTTTCTGAATGATTTTTCCATTTGTTGATGGCATGGAACATATAGCACTGACTGTCCCTGGTAATTTTGGAACATATAGCACTGGCTGTCCGTTATCATGCACCACTGATTTGGATGTGTTATGAAGGTACTTCACTAGGCAACTCAAGTGCATATACTCTTGCCAGCCAGAACAACACAGACAAGCAATTCTGCCCCAACAATAGCTCACTGAACATTGTAAGTGAGCACTAGCAGGCACTTGAGAATTAGGATATTCAACAACTAATATCAAACACTGCCCCAGTAGCAAGATCACCACTGCGTCCTTGCTGAATGTACTGATGGTAGAAGCATACCACTCAATCACGGTGAGAGTCCTTTCGTGAGCATATACCAACAACACTTGACAGAGTGGCCAAGAAAATAGCAGCAGACCATCATATGTGTTCATAGAAATTTCAGAGGCACTTAAGTAAGATTCCACTGTTTCGAGGCCCAATGCTGTCACAGCAACTTGTCTCAGCACTAATATTGTAGCTTTTGGAACTGAAAAATTCTTGATTGAGAACCCCTCATCAAGCATTACCACCACTATGCCTCTGCTGCTAAAAGCACCTTGCCAGTCAGGTTCTCCATAATCAACAAATTGCACTACTGCACACGCAAGAAGTAGCCATGGTGGTTTCCAGACCCAACAGAAATCCCTAATTACAAGAACCTGTTATGATCAAAGGGGCTGCTGCCCCTCTGATCTAGAGGGAGGAGGGGGTGCGGCTAGGGCAGAGGAGGAGGGGGCGCGTGCGCAGGAGAGGAGAGGGAGGCGGCGGCAGCAGTAGAGAGAGGGAGAGGGATTAAACCCAATACTTCTTTCTTAATTGTTCAGGTTACAACCCCTCACGTATATATGAGGGTGGACGACTTGACCTCCAAGCAACTCTAACTTGACTCCTAAGCAAACTTAACTCCAAATCCTATTCCGATACGATTCTCTCTTTCCTAATCTCAAACGACTCCTTCCTAACTTAACCTGAACAATCCTAATCAACTACGGCTTTCCTTTAGCCACTTTTGGAAGGCGGGACCGAAGTCCCGCCCTGCTGCGGCGCGACGGCCAGGGCGGCGGCAGCCCTGGCGCGGTGAGCTGCCGCGCCCGGGGTGGGCCGGGCCCACTGCCCCTCGGCGCCCTGGCCCATTACATCTCCTCCGCCATTAAAATCCAGCGCGTCCTCGTGCTGGGCTGCTATCCATCCAGGGCCGAAGTGAGGAGTCGACGAAGAAGACGAAGTGCGAAGCCCGATGTCGATGACCACCACACCCAAGACCATGTCATTGAGCAAGTTGCGCCTTGTACGGTCGACGTGGAACTCGAGGGAGTAGCGGAGAGAGCCGATGTAGCCTGCGTTGACGAAGATGTTCGAGGAAGGACGAAGGTCACCGCTGCGTGCTGCCGGCGTGCCGGGCGCCCTAGGCAGCAATGCCCTCGGCGCTCCCAAGTCGATGGTGAACTCCGAACCATGTAGAGGTGGCATGGGAAAGTGATGATACTCAAGCTCTTCTCCAGTGGGCAGCAAGTGTCCATCCACGAACACCACGAAAGTGTTGGTTGGACGGGGTCGGCGCTTGGTCAAGTCCAGTGCATGACCGAAGATGATGCGGAAATCTGTAGCAGCAAGAGAAACATCCGCCATGCCCGGAGGGACAGTGAAAGCAACTCCATTAACGAGAAGAAACTCGCAACCGGAGATATCAGCAAACCTGACGTTGACATTGTTCACCGATGCTTGAGGCAACGCACGAAGAAGAAGGATCGTCGCCGGAAAACAACGAGGAGCATTCACGGCCGACGTCTTGTGCAAACCAACCGCCAAGTGCTGCAAGTGGCGTTCTTCGCCATGATGCATGATGGTGTTGATGAAGCGTAGCAACATGGAGGACGAAGCGGGGAGGTAGAGGCAGTCGTCGAAGAAGAGCAGCCCCTCGCGCAATGTCCAAGCACGAGGTGCATCGTCCGCCGCGACACGAGCAAAGAGCGCGCCAAGCTCCATGTCTCGGCTCATGTCGCGACGAAGGTCAGTGTAGAGGTCGCTGGAGATGTCGATGATGTCGAAGATATCGCGGGCGTGCTGCGGTCCTCCCATGATTGCCAGGGCCGCCCGAGGAGGCGGCAAGGCAGGCGCCACCCCTACCATAGGCGCGGTTTGGGGCGGCTCCAGCCAAGGTGCGTCGTCGTTGTCGTCGTGAACAAGAAGAGGAGATCCAATGCCAATCAAAAGACGACGCTGACCTTTGAGGAAGAAACTCATCGAGAGCGCGGCAAAGTCCCAAGCGATCGTCCCAAGAGATGCCAACCAAGGCGTCCCAAGAACGAGGTCGATGCCGTCGGGGAGGTCGGCGGTGAAGACGTCGATGGCATGCGTGTCCTCGCGAAGCACCAGAGGGAGGCCATGGCACAAGCCCTTGCTGAGGATGCGATCGCCCGACGCCAAGGTGACACCAAGGTTGACGCGCCGAAGACGAAGGTGCATCACGTTGGCGAGCGGAAGGTCGATGAAGTTGTGCGAGGCGCCGGTGTCGACGAGGATGGTGAGCTGCTTGTCGAAGAGGTACCCACGAATGCGCATTGGGCGCCCACCGTCGCCTATCATGACCATGAGGGATCCCTCGCCCTCAAAGTCAAGGAGGTCGTCAAGCACCTCAATGTAGAACAAGTGCTTGCATCGATGACCCCTGTGGAACGTCTCGTCGCAGTTGAAGCAGAGATTCTTGCGTCGACGCTCCGCCATCTCGTCAGGAGTCAACCGCCTCACTGTGCGATTGGGAGACGGCGGAGAAACAGCAGCGGCGCCACCTCCTGTGGCGCCCTCCAAGGTGGAACTCGTCGGGGCGCCCATTGGCGCCTTGGGCGCCGTAGTCGAGGAAGCAGGTCGACTAGTCGTCGCCGATCGTGAGGAAGTCCAAGGCTGCGTTGCGTGTTCGGCGAGGATAAGGGCGCGCTTCTCATAAGCGCGCGCAAGGCTCATGGCGCGCTCCATGTCGCTGGGCTGAGCGAGCTCGACCTCCGTCTTCAATGGCTCCTGTAATCCAGCAGTATAAATGTTTACCTGCTGCTGTTCTTGGAGATCCCCCCGCACGAGCGACGAGCGCGAGGAACTGGTCGGTGTAGTCGTCCACTGTTCCCGTCCGCCGGAGAGTCGCCAGCTCGCCTAGAGGGTTGGCGCGTGTAGGAGGGCCAAATCTCTCATTGACCCGACGAGAGAATGCCGACCAAGACATGGCCGGCTGCTCCTTGCTTAGGCGCATGTACCACTGACGGGCGCCTCCCGTCATGTGGTACGACGCGTACCATACGCGTTCGTTGTCAGGGATGGCCTGCCCGACGAAGAACTGCTCGCATCTGTTGATCCACGGAAGTGGGTCGTCCTTGCCGTCATAGGTCGGAAACGACAATTTGTGGCAGCTAATCACCGCGTGGTTGTCGGGGCGCAAGGCTGATGTAGAGCCCCCAACAACATTGCTGCTTGTTGGCGGAGGACGCGGGGCGGGGATGGAGTTGACGGCGTGTTGCGCGATGTTGGCGATGAAGTCCTCAGAAGCGGCGATGTTTGCAGCAGCATAGATGTTCGTGGCCGCGTCGCGAGCAGCCTTGATGGCGGCCTCGCGGCGCGCGGCCTCCTCCCGGGCGCGGCGCTCCTCGTCGGCGGCGAGGGCGTCCCCTGGAGTCGGTGCTCTGCCGGCGCTGGTGGACGTCGATCCCAGGTGCGTGGAGATCTGCTTGATGGCGTTGTTGATGGAGTTGAGGCGGTTGTCGACGGATTTGATGCGGTTGTCAATGTCGAGGTTGTCGATCTTGTTGGAGACCTTGGCGACGTCTAGGGAGGCGCCCTCGCGGAACGTATTAAACGTCCGCCAGAACGCCTTGATGTCACCGGCCTCAGCAGCAGTAGCGTCCTTGGAGGCGGCGGTGGCATCTCCCTTTGTCATCGTGACGGCCGAGGATCAACCGGTCTCTGAATACCAGTTGTTATGATCAAAGGGGCTGCTGCCCCTCTGATCTAGAGGGAGGAGGGGGTGCGGCTAGGGCAGAGGAGGAGGGGGCGCGTGCGCAGGAGAGGAGAGGGAGGCGGCGGCAGCAGTAGAGAGAGGGAGAGGGATTAAACCCAATACTTCTTTCTTAATTGTTCAGGTTACAACCCCTCACGTATATATGAGGGTGGACGACTTGACCTCCAAGCAACTCTAACTTGACTCCTAAGCAAACTTAACTCCAAATCCTATTCCGATACGATTCTCTCTTTCCTAATCTCAAACGACTCCTTCCTAACTTAACCTGAACAATCCTAATCAACTACGGCTTTCCTTTAGCCACTTTTGGAAGGCGGGACCGAAGTCCCGCCCTGCTGCGGCGCGACGGCCAGGGCGGCGGCAGCCCTGGCGCGGTGAGTGAAGCGTCTCCGCTTTTCACAGGATCGAGTCGGTAAAGCGCTGATGAACAGACGCAACAGTACAGCATATAAAAAGCACAAATTTACATCTTTAAGTTATTACAAGTCTTAAATGATTTAAAACACGAGAGTAGCACAGCGGAAATCTACAAATACAACCTCTACTAAACTCGACGATACATGGCCGCACATCGAAACCCTGCGATGTGGACCCGCTGAGGAACTCCACTAAGCAACAGCGGAAGCAAAATCTATACCTACACAAAAACATGAAGAGCCAAACCCTGAGTACTAGTTACTCAGCAAGACTTACCCGTCAACGTGGCTAACAACAGCCGACTCCTAGAATGCAAAGGCTACAAGGGGTTAGGCTGACTCACCTGCATAAAAGCGCACTAATTACTTGGTCCTTACTTTCAAGTTTTAATTCCAATTAAGTACTTAACCAATAAAGCAGTGTTCATATATCTAGAACAGGTATAAGTAACAATACATCAACGGTGACAGTATATATAGTAATGTAAATAACAGTAATGTAATAGACTAGCATCATCATCTCATCAATCATATCACACTACGATGTGACTCAGTGAGCAAGGTTGCTCTTGACCGAGAGCGGCGGCATCGATGTACATCCTGCAGGAGAAAACCTGACCACACGCCATACGCGGCAAAGGCCACATACGGCAACCGTTTACGCTACGTGCCACCAGAGCTGTACCAGATTCTACTCCTCCCGAGGAAGGGCTCTCCCACCGCAGCCCCCGTCCCGGACGGCTGACTGCGCGGGACGCCACCCTACCGCTCCCAAATACCATGATAGAAAGAGTAAAGTATCTACCAGACATCCAGGGCGACGCAGGCTACTAGGTTTACTAGGCCCATAAAAACACTAGCATGTGAGTCAGTACGTTCAAACTTGCTCAACAGGGCCAACAACGGACGGTCCTTAATCGACACAGACGGAGCTACACCACCGTGAAGGCCCAGCCTTCTCCAACCATCCTATACAATCAATTCCCCGTCCGGTCTCAACAAATCCTAAATCCAGCTAGTACAATCCAGGAGTCCCTATCATGCGAGTGGGACCTACCACTCGACTTCTACCGTCCGCTAGCCACTAAGCCTAGCAAGTTCTAACGTAACCTAGACCACATCTACAAAAATAGGACACAAGGTAGGATATGGAAGGGTAGTCCTAATGCAGTTCTAAGTTTTCATATCAACTCCTAATAAACCTAATGCACAATCAATTACTAGCCCCAATCAAGTGCGAAAATAAAATCCTAAATAGGGAGGCATGCACCGGGGCTTGCCTGGCTCAGGAACGACGCTATCACTAGCATAGTCAGCAACGATCAGTCAGTGGCTCCTCCTGAGCGGCTCAGCATCCTGGTCCTCCACCTGCTCCTGAATCACCTCGAGAGCTATATGCCATGACAAGGAGATGCAAGTTAGATGCAATAACATGATACAATTAAAATGTATTTATTTATAGGACAGTCATTTACACTGTAAGTGCAAATGATTAATTTGTTTAATTACTTTCGTCTGGAGTATTTCTTTTACTGACTTTCAATTAAGTTAATCATTTAATTGGTTTGAGTTGATTAAATAAATAATTTTGATTTCGAAAATTAATTTATGTCCAGTGACATTTTTCTGGTGAAAGTCACCACTGGAAGTAAATTATGGTGAAGTTTGATGATTTGTCTCCTTACAGATTAATTATAATAATTTAAACAATGCAGGAACGATTTAAATCATAGGAAAATAATTAAGTAAGCTATGACAGTGAAAAAATGCTCTGTAGGTGTGTTAACAGATACTTTACAAGCATGCAGGGGGTTGTGATTTATGGAAGAACAGATAATTTATTATTAATTAAACAAGTTCTGTATATTTTAGATTTTACAGAAATTACAGAAATTCCAATGTGTGATTTTTCATTTCTGATGGACAGAGTACATCACCAGGAGTCCAACAAAATTGTATTTGCATTTTTCTGATGTGTATTTATTTTTCTATCGATTTTACAAGTTCCGGGCAATTTCTGAGAATTAAACTAATTAAAAAAAAGAATAAAACAATGGCGGCCAATCAGGTGGAAGCCACATAGAGGACCACAAGGTCTCTGCCACAGCAGATCTGGGCCTGGCCATTAGGGATCTGGCCACGGGCAGGGCCACAGGGCCGAGCCGGGCTGGATCTGGGCCTCCAGCACGCGCGCACGACGCTGGCAAGGGCACGGCGACGGCGGCGCAGCCATTCCGGCCACCGGAGAGGGGAAGGAGGGAAAAGAGGGGGCACGGGAGCTTCACCTCGGCTTGGCCGTGCTCGGCGACGAGTTTGGCGGCGAGGGGAGAGTTGAGGCGGGGCTCGGCGTCGAGTGGCGTCTCGGCGGTGGGCGCGCGGCGATGTGCCGACGAGGTGGCGCAGTGCGGAGATGAGCTTGCGCGCGCACGGGCTTCACGGAGACGGCGTGGACCTCGGCGTGCAATGCGTCGCCGGCGACAAGGCTCGGAGGGGCGACATCATCGGGAAGGGATCGTCGGCGGCGGGAAGGACTCCAAATCCGACGACTCGATTGTGAAAGGAAACAAGGAGTGAGGTCCAAGGCATGCACGACCAAGCTGCGTAGTCCACGACGCGAGGAATCGAGCTCGGTCTTACCGGATGCGAAGAATCGCGCGGCGTCCCGGAGCTCGGTCAACCCGCAGCCATGGCGCAATGTTGGCCGATTCGCGAGCCTTGCTCTGGAATGTGGGCTGAGAGTGGCGAGGGAGGCTGGAGAGCTTCCTCGCGCGGCTCCTGGTTGTGTGGCTCGGCGTCGCGGCGAGGCAGCTCGGCGAGCTCGAGCTCAGAGGCGGGAAGGGCAGGCTAGGGTTTCGGCGCTGGGGAGACGAAGAAAAAGGGCGAGGGTGACTGGGAGAGGGGAGCGGCGGCCGAAATGAGTTGCTCCGCGGCTTGTCCGAGCTGGGGCAGCGGCTTGGGCGGCGGCCACGCCGTACATCGGCGTCCACGCGGCGCGCGACGTCGGGGGAGAAAGCGATGTGAGGCTGACGAGTGGGTCCCACGCGGTATCTTTTCTTTTTCTCGAATTTCTGGTCAATGGTTTTCCCCAAATGTTTGGCACACAAATTGCCCTAGTAAACGAACTCCAAAAATAACAAATTTGGTACCATTGGAAATATCTTGAAAAGATCTACCATCTGGCCAACATGCACATCTGGAGTCCAAACGAATTTCAAATGGCAGCAGGTCAAAGTTGATCACTTTGTAATATTTGGGGATTTATTTGAGCAACCAAACGAATTTCTAAAATCACCAGAAATTCTCCAAAATTCTTTCTTGAGGTCCTGCATCCACTGGTATTTTTAATTTCTGAAGTTGTTATTGAAAGTTTTGAGTTCCTTCACAAGCTTAGGTTTGACAATTATTTGAACATTTGATTTCGAATTTGAAATTTACTTGGATTTTTGTTCTGTTCAGTTGCGATGCTTTTGCCAACTTGATTTCAGTGACACGGGGTGTCACAGTGAGCTGCCGCGCCCGGGGTGGGCCGGGCCCACTGCCCCTCGGCGCCCTGGCCCATTACAGAACCCCAATGATGAAAGATGGCCATGGCGATGGACGAATCTCAAGACTGTCATGCAAAATCTCAAACGGCATGGGAGGCGGCCATAGTTGCCAATCAACACACTTCACTGGCAGCACCCAAGGAATTGCCCAATCATAAAGCATGATCTCAGGATGTAAGAAATTCAGAGCAGCACTTACAGTACTTGCAGATGCCTGAATCCCAATGTTGATGAACTCATTGAACAGCAATGTCCCTCGGGGAAGCAAGGTGATGCCGAGAGTAGTTGTGGTAGAGGGTGAAATCATAGATGTCGTGGAGATGTTCCTGGAAGAAGGTGTTCCCATGTTGTCGTCGGGGACGACGTCGCTGGCCAGTGAAACAGCGGCAGCATCGATGGGGTCCATGAACAGGTTCTTGAAGCTGGCATACACCACGGCAAGACCAAGGTCATGAAGGACCTCCTTGGTGATAGTGGGCACCACAGCGTCGACGACGAGGTTTGAGAATTTTGTCGAGCAGGTGGGAAGTGCATCGATGTTGGCACTGCTGGACACCCAATCTGGGATGTGCTCCTTGTCGAAGACGGTCTCCTCGTCGAAGATAGGACCCTCGTCGAAGACGGTCGGCTCCTCGTCAAAGATAGGGCCCTCGTCGAAGACAGGTTCCTTGTCGAGGTTGACATCGTTGAAGGTGCCGATCGCCGATGTCACTGCAGCACTGGGGATCTGGTACTGCACATCCAGCTTCCGGCCTAGACGTAGCTCCATCTGCCGCATCTCCTCCAGCAGCATGAAACACGAACCCATGGCGAAGGTGTTGGAGGTGGACGTAGTGAAGGGCGCGCCGATGCATGAGCTCGTGGAGTCGCTCATCGTCGCAGCAGTAACGACATGGTCCGTGCAGAGCTCCTCAACAGCAGCAGCATGTGCCCTGAACTCGTAGGTGTGGCTCGGACATTTCGTCGAGCACTTGGTGAACGTGCCGGTGTTGATGTCACAGGGCTTGGTGTAGATGGCCAAGGTCGCATCAGCAACATGGTCGAACTCGGGGATGACCTCCTTGGCGATGATGCAAGCCGGAACGGGCATGGCGATGTCGATGGCGCGGTTCGGGCATTTCGTCGAACAGCTGGAGGGCGCGCCGACGTCGATGTCGCTGAGCTCGGCGTGGGTGGTCGAGGTCGCAAGCAGCGGCCAGGTTGAGGTCGAGGGTGACCTCCTGCGCCACCGCAGCGTCGAGGACGCCCGAGCCCCCGCTTGTACGAGCGCCGGATTGGGCAACCCGTGCATCCCACTTGGCGTCCTGCTCGTCGAAGAGTTTGTCCAGGGCTTCAATGAACATCTTCGTCTGCAAGTCAAGGAGGACCTTGAGCTCCTCGAGCGCGTCGCCCTCAAGGACCGGTGTCTCTGATACCATATTGTTAGCAACCCACTCCATGGCTGCAACTATGAATCACACACGAATGGTAGGTTCGGGTACAAATTGAGTACAGGATCTCAGGGGAAGGGAGATCAGTAGAGTAGCAGAGTAGAGCTGAGAGATATGAAGGAGAATCCTAGACTAGGGAAGGAGAGGAATCGGAGAGGAAGACGAAGTGGCTTGAGGAGGAAGATGAACAGGAGCCGTAGCTTGTTTCTGTATAATTCTTCGATGATCGCTTCAGCTGATGCCTGCTCCTTCTTGTAGTCCACGCCAGGCAACCGAGAAGCCTTACCTCCGGCCTACGGCCCACATGATGGGAGCCCATACCTGACAGCTAGGAGCTCCATCGGCACCTCCTCAGGTCTTGAGTTCGATTCCCGGTGGGAGCGAATTTCTGGCTGAAGTTAAACATATCTCCTCGCCTCTCCCAATTCCCAAAGCATGGTAGAAAACCCGGCCCAGCTGGGCAACGGTGCTTTGCCCCGGCCCAGACTCACCTGGGGAGTGGGTCCTGTGTAAGGGTGAGAGGGGACTTCAGGGGTTTTCTTGGCCTCTGTGAGAAGGCTTTCTTCTTATATGAATATCGCGGGTGGAGGTCAATCCCTGGGGCCGAGTTTTTAATTTGTGGATTTCATCTCGCCATGTACATCGAAGTTAAAAAGAAATTGCCTTCTCCTAATTCTGAAGACGCCAATCCACTCCAGCCTCAGTCACTATTTGCAAAAAGTTACTGTACCATACTATCAACAGCAGTTGGACAATTGTACTTATTCCAATGTAATTTATTTCACATGTACAGAGTTACACAAAAGGCCTATAGACTGTAGGTATAGCTTAATCAGCATAGGATGTTTGGCTATCATTGCCCTCCAACAAAGTTAACTTTAAAGGGGTGAGAGGATGGAGTAAAGATGGCAACGGGCAAATTGCCCGCGGATAGTGGCGCTCCTTGCCCGTGCTCGCAAGGTAATTATTGTGCCCGCGCCGTGCCCGATGTCTGCCACATGCAAGAACTCCTGGTTTGGGGGTTTCTCGGCCTCTGTGAGAAGGCTTTCTTCTTATATGTATACCGCGGGTGGAGGTCAATCCCCTGGGGCTGAGTTTTTAATTTGTGGATTTCATCTCGCCATGTACATCGAAGTTAAAAAGAAACTGCCTTCTCTTAATTCTGAAGATGCCAATCCACTCCAGCCTCAGTCACTATTTGCAAAAAAATTATTGTACCATACTATCAACAGCAGTTGGAAATTTGTACTTATTTTAATGTAATTTATTTCACATGTACAGAGTTACACAAAAGGCCTAGAGGTTGTAGGTATAGCTTAATCAGCATAAGATGTTTGGCTATCATTGCCCTCCAACAAAGTTAACTTTAAAGCGGTTGAGAGGATGGAGTAAAGATGGCAACAGGCAAATTGCCCGCGGATAGTGGCGCTCCTTGCCCGTGCCCGTAAGGTAATTCTTGTGCCCGCGCCCGTGCCCGATGTCTGCCACGGGCAAGAACTCCTGCCCGCGCCCGCTATTCGTGGGCATGCCTTGCCCGTGGGCACGCCGCGGGCGATGTCGTCGGACGTCGGTGGGTGTAGGTGACGCTGTTGTGCAAGGGAGAAAGGGGAGCTTGTCGGCTTCATAGCGCCATGGGAGGAAGGGGCAGGCAGAGCACCGGTGCGATGAGGTAGGGAGGCACACAAACCCGATGGGAACGCGGCATCTGGGGCGGGCGACGGCAAGAACGTCGGCCAGCAGGACGTGTGGCAGGGAGGGGACCTGCCAGTGAGCATCGGAGAAGCCAAGGGTGGCGAGGTCTCCATGGATTTGGGGAGAGATCTGAGAGACACAGGAGAGGTTGGTGGGAGATGCCCACGAGAGAGATGGACGGCGGTAGAAAAGGAAAGAGCTATTTTATATACTCAATTCAATGGAGGTCCACAAGTCAGCGACCATTTATCGGGTACACACGGGCACACGGATACGGGCAGAGGTTTTCTGTGCCCGTTTATTTCTGCCCGTTGGATCTCAAGTCATGCCCGTGCCCGTGCCCACGGCATAGATTGCTGCCCGCATCCGCGCCCATCGGGCATTTTACCCGCGAGCACGCAGATAATTCGAATCCGTTGCCATCTTTAGGATGGAGGGCAATTATACTTTAACTTAAATTTTACTCCCTCTGTTTTTAAATATATCACACAGCTGATTTTTTTTGTTACTTTGACCATTCGTTTTATTCATGAATATTTGTGCAAATAGCTAAATATATAAGTTAATCTTAAAGTGATTTTGATGATAGATCCAACAATATATATTTCAAATTTTCATATATATTGTTGGTCAAAGTTCAACAAAAATGTCAATGGTGTCATATAATTAAAACGGAGGGAGTAACTTAGAAGAAAACAACTGATAAATAATTCAGCACTCAGTTTGCAATTTAATTACATCAGATGGAGGAGAGCCGGCCAAGTCGAGAATTGGAGTCTCTTTTTAGCCCATCCTCTTAAACAGGTTCTATATTGTTTACCCCTTTGGTGTAAAAGAACGCCAATTATTCATATATATGAATATACTAGCAGAGGTAACCCATGCCACCCTGTTATTTTACGAATACACTATATATGTATTATTACATAATAAGAGCCAGGAAGGGATAATTTATATTTAAGAAACACCAGCCTCGTGGGTTCATTGCATCATATGGCTGGATTGGAGCCGCACAGTCTCAGAGGAGCTAGGGAGAGAGGCATTTAGTAAAGCAGTAGCATTTAAAGTCGTAGTCACACTAGCCGTAAAAGTTATCGGAGCTTTCAGATACGCAAGTCTGATTGCAACTGTCGTCAAGGCCAAGGCACGGTCCAGAATAAGCGCCGCTCGGGTGCCGGCATTCACACCTACCGTTGCCATACTGGTGGCATTCACTCTGCGTGCATGTAGGCATTGAACATAGTACTAGCACATGCAAGAAAGTGGTTAATTAGCCGAAAGATTAATTAAAACAACATATTATAAGTTTTTTTTAAGCAACAACAATATTATAAGTTGCATACACTAGGCAATTCAACGCCAAAACTTAAGCTGTTAGGGGATCGGAGACGCTTATATTTCCAACAGTTAACACATGTGCACGTACATACCAGCGGCCACGTACGATGACAATTAGGAGCGTGGTTGAAGAGAGATTTTTTCCTGAAGACGCCATTGGTCTTTTTTTTTGTGAGAGTTTTCGTACGTTGAAGAAAAGAATGAATGAGCTGGTTTGTTGACGAGTGAGTAACGAGAAGTCCGACAATATATATATATAGATGAATAGATCCTTCACATGCCTAGTGTGCTCAGCCGTAGAAGCATAAGCACATGGGTATATTATCGAGTCCATCAACCAATTATTACTATATTCATTTGATGACCGGGTCCTCCAATGGTACGTTGTGGACTTAAGGACAGTGCAGGGGCGGAGCTTTCTTGGCGCATGGGTA